>LGRX02012467.1:0-33040 GCA_001247695.2 Cymbomonas tetramitiformis
CTGGGGCGATACGCCACTTGCTCCACAAGGAACCTATCACATCACACGCGAACACGTATTTTAAAAGATTGACAGATATGCCCAGTGGCTTTGAATGCGAAGTGCAGTAGGGACCCACCGTTTCGCGTTTGTAGACCGGGTGATTATGCACGCTTCGGCTTCTATGTTATGTTAGCCCGTCGCGTGTCACCCAAGACTCTCTCTCTCGTCTGCCCAACGCAAGTATCAGTATGAAGTAATAAGATACGAGCTGCTTTCCACTGTCGAGAATCGCGCGATCGGCCGCGTAGCGGCCGAAGCTCGTAACCTCAGGCAAGCCAGAGTAGCCTAACCGTAACGTCAGACCGAGAGAGAATGAAGAGTTTCAGACTGTGAGACTTGAGACTTGAGACTACAAGTCTACGAACAAGTACTCAGTACCAATAATAATAATAATATAACAATTACGCTGAGAATAATGACAAAGTTACGAGTCCGTTGTAATCCTGCAAGCAGGCAACTGAAGAACGGAGGGAGCTGGAATCATCCTCATAGCGCGCCCCAAAGGGCTCATCTAGCAAGGGTAGGTATCAGTTGTTGCGGACGGTATCGATTGATTTTGATACTTAACATTTTATTATCAATCGATATTGATATGACAAAGCCGGACATTATTGACGAAGGTCTTCCGCAGAGTCAGCACAATCTGGCCTCCACGTCCGCGGTCCGCCCCGCCACGACTGCGGTCTGTGCTGGATATTATACCGTGAGGGTAATAATATTCCAAGCGGACAGAGGGTCTAAGCAGCTCGGAAAGCAGTAGCAGGCTACATACTCGGATATTATGTTATTAGAAGGGCGGAGACATACGGACTGGCGAGCTAAATAGCACGAGAGTTGTCGGTCACTACTGGACACCGAATCTGACAACGGATATGACAGGTGACGAAATGACAATCACCATGTCATATCCAGCACACCACCTCAGATGAGGTGGAACAGACACGAGTGACCGACACCACCCTGGCTAGCTAAATGTGTTAGAGATAAGTCATTTTGTTAGTCAGCTAGGGGAGATGCAAGATGCACGAGCCGGAGCTCGTGGCTAAACGCATGCCATAATACATAAGCAAACCACAAGATCGGAAGCATCCACGAACTAGTGTAAGAACCTAAAGGAACGAATCTCCACCGTAAGCTGCTAGTGCAATGCCAGCTAAGCACCACCGGCTGAGAAAGCAGCGAACGAAAGGGGATCCGAAAATGTAGAGTCGAATAGATGAAGAAAGACGCAAACAATCAACGTCATGCTCGCCGTGCCATAGGCGAGCCGTCAAGGAAGTGGTCGATCATGCCAAAGACCAGAGAACTGCAGTGCCAGGACGGTGCCATCGCACGGAAAAATCAGATGCCTGCGAGGTCGTGTGGACTAGTGGAGAGCTAGCTGGTGACAAGTGGTGTAGCGCTGACCAACATGTACCACTCCTGCCAACGATACTGCACGTCAAACAAATAAAACATTCCGAACAAGCACCACCCAAAGCGGAGCAGCAACGACCACGTAGAAGTGCCAATCCGACGCAGGGTCTCAAGCCCACAACGTGACGAAACGAAGGTAATCCACAATATGATAACAAATTGCACCAAAGCACCACCCACAGGGTGACAACGCGCCCAGAAAACCAGAAGTCCATAAGTCCAACGAGTAAGACGTAACGCCAAAGCTAGAGGTCCCAGCGGAGAAAACTGCCCGATAGAAAGCGAGGCCACAGAATTCGTCCATTCCTCCAATAGCGAGAGAGAAAACCACGATAAGCAACGTAAAACCAAACGTTCCAAATTACTTAAAACGCGGGAATCTGAGAAGGCGAACAAGAAGCAAAACGGCATCACGCAATGAATGCAATGTAGGATGTAGTGCTGAGTCGTCAAACGAAGCCGGAAAAAAATTTACGAACCATAGGGAGATCACCCCCATAGCTGCTGCAACGCTCTCTCCAAAGCCTGAAATGCCAACGTAAACATAAAAAAACGATCTTGTGCGAAACGGAAATTAACTTTTGGTAGAACTCCACGAAGTTCTACTCTAAGACGCAGCCTAATGAGAGCTGCGGCAAAGATGATAACGTGAAACCCAAAGAAAGAGGTAGCGAAAGATGCGTGCTCCAAAATATGTAACAACTGGTCGTACAGGGCTCTCAATCCGACGTCCCAACAGGATCAAGTGAGCGCACGTCCTCGGCCAAAAAATGATGTCGAAAGCGGCAAAAATCCCACGCAACCTAAAAGCCGAACCACGAACCAACCAACCTGCAAAGACATAACGCAAGCGTAAGGTGGTACCATAACCTGCTAGCTATTAGTGGTGGGCCCATAACCTGCTGGATATTATACCGTGAGGGTAATAATATTCCAAGCGGACAGAGGGTCTAATAAGCAGCTCGGAAAGCAGTGGCAGGCTACATACTCGGAATATTATGATATTAGAAGGGTGAAGACATACGGACTGGCGAGCTAAATAGCACGAGAGTTGTCGGTCACTACTGGACACCGAATCTGACAACGGTTATGACAGGTGACGAAATGACAATCACCATGTCATATCCAGCAGTCTGCACCTCCACGTCCGCGTTCTGCCCCGAGGCTCGGGCAGACCGTCACAGTGCCGTTCGTAAGTTGTTAAGTATGGAAATATAGGTTATCGCTTGCCCGCCCCAACTTTGTTGCGCTACTGCAGGCACACCCCCTTGTCACTTTAATCACATTACAAGAAGTACAAAATTTTTTAACGTTCGTGAGAAGTATACATGTATTCACAAGGCGAATACATTTTTTTTGAGCCTTTGAACGACCCCATACGCAACCGCATCGCTTCGTTTGCAGTCGCGACTGCAAGCTAAGTTGATGCGTTTTAAGATGGGATGGACCCCCATGGGATGACAAGCTTGGCAGTCGAGGGATTTTCAAGCGTTTCAGCGCACGAAACTTGGCACTGATATTATTGATAGTAATATCAGTTCACCCTCTTAAGCGCAAGCATTTTCATTACGTGTACTCGAAACGAGCGCATCTTAGCATTGAGCTTTTTGGGTTTGGGTTTAAATGTTCCCAAACCCAAAAATGCCAAACAGTCAAGGCCTTCCCGTGTACCGGAGTATCCTAGTTCACTAGATATCGGAGGGTCTCGAACTCTGTCTGGATAAACTCCCATAATACAGTAAGATAAACCCTAAGCTATATATACCCCGAACGGTCTTGCAACGGTAACGGAGTCTAGCCTACCTGTGACACAGCGTGCGGTCACAGCACGAGCCTACAGATCGGTCAGCGGTCCAGTGTTGGCCTAGGGGTCTGTCATAGGGGCCTGCACCGGGACTCCCAGTCAGAGCTGCCTATACAGATTCCAGCACACCACCCCCGCACTGTGGGTGGTGACTGGCTAGGAGAGTCAGAAATGTAAGTTGCTAGGGTAGAAGCCAGGGTGACAGGTCCTAACTGCTAATCCAACTGTGCCATTCTGATACACAAATTGGAACCCTCTAGCTAGTACAAGAGCAAACGTATACAGGCAATGAGTGTCCTGCTAAACTACTGAAAAAGTCTGCACCAGCAAGTCAGATTGAAGAATTCAAAGTTGTCAAAGTAAAAGCATAAACCAGATTGAAGACCAAGTTGAGGTCAAAGTACATCTCAGCACACCACCAGAAAAGTGGTGTACTGCCAGAACCATAAGTAAACTACTCGGGGTCAAAGGTCAGAGGAGCACCGTCACCACAATGTCCACCGTGGCCGATTGCAGTAGTACTGCTCTCCAGTGGGTCAGGCGGCCGGTGAACCACCGTCGCGGCACCCAGGGAGTGCAGCATCGCATCCAGAGTGACGGGGTCCAGCTCCGTGATACCAGAGTAGATACATAAATCACCTCTGCACAGCACAGGCTGCGGCGCAGCCCGATCCGATACCTGCACAGGGTCGATCTCATTGGCCGCCGTGTAGGCGGCAGCTCCCACCCCCATGACAGAAAACAAGAGAAGGAAGGAAAGAAGGAAGGGCACCCCCCACAAACCCGGCTGAGCGGGGAAGCCCCATGGCGGCTTGCCGCAACCGGAGGTGCGGTGAGCACCGTCACTCCAATCTCCCAGAGCACCACCAGGGCAAGGTGCTTGGGCTGCAGGCTCCGACGCATGATTTGCCGAAATGGCAGGAGCCCGCGGCTTCAGCCGGAAGCTACCGTCGGCGAAGTCTCCGTAGTCGTCCGTGTCGTAGCCAGTTAGATCGACCGGCACAACCGCGGCGTGGTTGACATTCTCCACAACGTCCTTGAACTCACCGTCCGTGTTCTCCGTAGTGGTCACCCGTGCCGATTTAAGGGACACGGGCTCGCCGTAGCCGTAGAGCTCCAGGAGCTCCATCTCATTCTCCAAGACAGGCATAACAGGGGCCGGCACGGCGGATGCCGATGCCGCCGCACCACCTGCCGGAACCTGCTCCTCCGGTGTGTTATCTGCCTCGGCAGGGTCACACACCAGAGCCGAAGCCTGCGTGTCAACGCCCCCAGACGGCAGGAAGGAGGCGTGAGTGTAGTGTACCTTAGGCTCAACGGCCGCGTTGACCTCCGCCGCGAGGTCGTCTAGCCGTCGGAGGATGTCCTCACCGGGTGTCTCCGCCACGGGTGGCACCGCGTCCACGGAGAAGCCGTAGGCTGACACGTCAATGCCCCCCACAACGCCCCCGCAAAGCACCGCTGGCGGGCCGTATACCGTCGCCGCACGGGCAAAGGCGTCCGCCCCCTCATCCGCTGCCTCCTGGAACACGGCACACATGGCGAGGGCGTGCACGCCCTCCGCATCCTCGTCGTCGATGGGAATGCAGAAAGCTGCGGCCGTGCCAGGGGAATGCTGGCGACCGCCAAGAGGGCAGTCGCGGTAGAAATGATTAAGGCGCGGCAGTAATTTTTTTGGTAAATTACTGGGATGGTAATTACCGGTAATTTTACCAGTAATACCAGACCACCTATTCAAATTACCCCTGACTCCATATATAATAAGTGACAGTAATTATTTTGGTAAATTACTGGGATGGTAATTACCGGTAAAATTACCGGTAATACCAGACCCCCTTTTCAAATTACCGGTAATTGCCGCGCCTTAGAAATGATAAAGTTCCTTACCGGATTTCTTGCAACGAATACAGAGCGGTTTCGCCCGATGCTCGTCGCGATCGAAGCCCACGGCGGGTGGGTTGTTCACACCCATGCGAAAGCCCCGCTGGGGCTGCCCCTGCTGCCGCTGCGGCTGGCGTCCCTGCGGCGCGGCCGCTGCCCGTGTTGCCGCTGCGGCGGATCCCGCTGCCGCTGCACCACCGGCTGAGCCGCCCCGCACTGCCGCTGCACCAGCTCAGTCAACTCCTGGATCTTGCCGAGGAGCACCTGGTGCTCGTCGCTGGAGAGCAAAGCCGACGCGCCACCAGAAGAGGGGCTGGCCAGGGCAGCCTTCCCGGCCTCCGTCGCCGCCCACGCCTGGTAAATTTCCACCACCAGAGAGCGAAGGGCACTGAGGGAAACCGTCGCAAGATCGGCTACCATGGGATAGCGCACCTTAACCCCTAACCAGCGATGGGAATCTTGGGCTTTCTGAAATTACATATTTTCGGCGACAACTTCGTCGTTTCTTGCCTAAATGAACTTTTAAAAATAGTGCAATAAAGGTCTTTGCAAGGCGGTGTGCGTAGTTGCGTTTTAAATGCACGACACCGAACATTGACGACGTCGTTTTTGACGGGAAACAATGGATGCTATCACACGCTATATGTGAAATTAAGCCCTAGCATCGACCATACTGTATACACCAAGCGAAAACTTTATCAAGCACTAGACATGTATAGTACAGTAATATGTACGTAGTTAGGGCAACCTGTTACCACTAGGTGAGGTGTAACACGCGTTTGTAAACACCCAATATGTGACCCACTCACATCACGCTGAGTCCAAATGTATTTCGATGTGTATTTTGGCCATCGATGCATTTTGATTGTGTCTAGGTAAATGGTTGCGTGCGGCTTAATGAGAGCTTTTCAGAACTGTCTTCAAAAGTGAATTTGGCTCATTTGACGCTGAAACCCCCAACTTTAAGTAGTTGTTACGTTTCCGTAACGCGGAGCTGGTTAGGGGTTAACCGCGGCGTACACTTGAACAAGGATTCTTACTAAAATTCACTAAGTATTACTAAAAAATCGAGAATGGTCCTAAAGTGTCAAAATGCCTCCTAAAGCTGGGTAATTGGGATTTGGTGTCCTAAACACGCCCCTAAAAGCCCCTAAAAGCCGCGGAGACAGGCGAGAATCTGAGATCGAGAGCCTAAACGCTTGTATAAATTTAAAGAAAGGCTAATCGATGTGTATAAATTGCGAGAACATGGGGGAAGGCATACAGTCGCGGTATAAATGATAGAAATTCCATGGCAAGCAGGTGATGAGTGCATGAATATAAACTAAGATAATAAGATAGCGAAATCGCATGCATGGCCATGGCCGTCATCACGACGAGTCGATGGCGCTTGCGATCGATTGCGCACGATGATGATATGCAAGGCGAGATATCCCGCCTGTTGCGCCAAACCAAGTCGTGTTTGTCTTGAAGTTCTTTACAATTTGAAAAACGAGCGGTTGACTCTCGCAAGAGAGTAAAAAAAAAAACAGCAAGCTGCAATGGAGAAAACGGGAGATAGCGGTCCTTCCTCGAAGAGGCAAAGGACCTTGCAGGTTTGGAACAGATTCCACTCGTAGGCCTACCGGCTGTTAGCTTGCTATTTAGTCAGCAGTGGTGTTTTCCTTGATTAGGTTCATAGGCATGCATGTGTTTACGTTGGCGATTGCTCGCAGGATGGACCTGTGGGAGGCGTGCAGTCCGCGTCGCGTGGCGCAGCGTTGCTTGGGGTGGCCATGCGAGTCCCTGAAGGGCAGGTGGGTTACCTCTAGGTGTTCGACATGCGTGTATTGTTTATAGGGAAAATGCGTATTGGCCAGTTTGTTAATATTCGACGGTGTCGCAGGTGGGTGCTTCTGCGCGGACGGTGATGCCCTCCAGGAGCGTCGGCGGCAGCATCATGCATCGTGCTGCTGCTGCACCCCAGGGCCCTGCGGTAAGTGTTCTTGGACCGTTGACATTTCCGTGTCACTCCTCCCGTAACTCAGCTGCCTGCTCTTTCGCTCTAGGAACGTGAACATCTTGGAGCGGGTATGTTCGTTTTTTGGGGGGAATATTTGTCTAGTGCATAATCGCGCCGGATCTTTGTACCTTATGCACATACTTGTCTAAAAAGTGCCCCACGCCGCCTCACGGTCTAAATTGCGCCTCATACCGCCGCATCACACCACCTCACGGTCTGGAGCGTGCCTCACACAGCCTCCTGCAGTGCGCCCCGGCGGGCATGGTGGTGGAGCTGCTGCTACACCCCAGGGGCCTGCGGTAAGTGTTCTTGGACCGTTGACATTTCCGAGTCACTCCTCCTGTAACTCAGCTGCCTGCTCTTTCGATGTAGGAACGTGAACATCTTGGAGCGGGTATGTTCGTTTTTTGGGGGGGAATATGTGTCTAGTGCATAATCGCGCCGGATCTTTGTACCTTATGCACATACTTGTCTAAAAAGTGCCCCACGCCGCCTCACGGTCTAAATTGCGCCTCATACCACCGCATCACACCACCTCACGGTCTGGAGCATGCCTCACACAGCCTGCTGCAGTGCGCGCCGGCGGGTATGGAGGTCGACCTCGGTATGCGCCCCCATTGGGGCCTGCGGTAAGTGTTCTTGGACCGTTGACATTCCCGAGTCACTCCTCCCGTAACTCAGCTGCCTGCTTTTTCCATGTATGAACGTGAACATCTTGGAGCGGGTATGTTCGTTTTTTGTGGGGGGAATATTTGTGTAGAGCATGCTCGCGCCGGATCTTTGTACCTTATGCACCTACTTGTCAAAAAGTGCCCCACGCCGCCTCACGGTCTAAATTGCGCCTCATACCGCCGCATCACACCACCTCACGGTCTGGAGCGTGCCTCACACAGCCTCCTGCAGTGCGCCCCGGTGGGCATGGTGGTGGAGCTGCTGCTGCACCCCAGGGGCCTGCGGTAAGTGTTCTTGGACCGTTGACATTTCCGAGTCACTCCTCCCGTAACTCAGCTGCCTGCTTTTTCCTTGTAGGAACGTGAACATCTTGGAGCGGGTATGTTCCTTTTTTGTGGGGGGAATATTTGTCTAGTGCATAATCGCGCCGGATCTTTGTACCTTATGCACATACTTGTCTAAAAAGTGCCCCACGCCGCCTCACGGTCTAAATTGCGCCTCATACCGCCGCATCACACCTCCTCACGGTCTGGAGCGTGCCTCACACAGCCTCCTGCAGTGCGCCCCGGTGGGCATGGTGGTGGAGCTGCTGCTGCACCCCAGGGGCCTGCGGTAAGTGTTCTTGGACCGTTGACATTTCCGAGTCACTCCTCCCGTAACTCAGCTGCCTGATTTTTCCATGTAGAAACGTGAACATCTTGGAGCCCACACAACCTCACGGTCCGCAGCATGCCTCACGTGGCACACGGTCTGTGCTCTGCAGGAGGCTGACCCTGCGCAGGAGGCGGGGGAGGTGGAGGGTGTCTCCCAAGCTGACCTGGTGCGCTTCTCAGCCTGCTAACCACGTCCAATCTGTTTCTTAACCATAAGAGCTTCAGAGGGTGTGCCGGAATCACCATTGGTGATCTGCTTGTGTGGGGCGCCTGGTGGAAGTAGTACAGTTAGGAGGCGTGTTCAGATGATGTGAGACGACTTGAGCCAAGCGTGCGCGTGTTTACCACGGGCATGTCTTTTGGCTCGTCGTGCTATGCGCGCCAGGTCTCCTATGACTCGAAGTCCTCCACGGTGACTGACTCCGCGCACCTATGATGCGAAGTAAGTCCTCCACCGTGACTGACTCCGCGCACCTATGACTCGAAGTCCTCCACGGTGACTGACTCCGCGCACCTAAGACTCGAAGTCCACCACCGTGACTGACTCCGCGCACCTATGATTCGAAGTCCTCCACGGTGGCTGACTCTGCGCACCTATGATTCGAAGTCCTCCACAGTGACTGACTGACATCGCGCACCTATGATGCGAAGTCCTCCACGGTGACTGGCTCCAGGTCTCCGGTTCGTCTTCGGTGTGAGGCCGATGGTGCCATGGTGTCCCCTCCACGGGCGCGCAGGACTTGAGCCAAGCGTGCGCGTGTTTACCACGGGCATGTCTCTTGGCTCGTCGTGCTGTGCACGCCAGGTCTCCAGTCCGTCTTTGGTGTAAGGCCGATCGTGCCATGGTGTCCCCTCAACAGGGTTGTCGACTTGAGCCAAGCGTGCGCGTGTTTACCACTGGCATGTCTCTTGGCTCGTCGTGCAATGGTGTATGGTCGGGTCAGACCATATCGGGTTGGTGGGCATTTGGCTCACGCACGTCATGCGCAGGCGCACCCTCTAGTTTACCCGCGCCGGCTCTGCACGCATGGGATCACACCCAGCCTGTGTACGCAGCTCGTGGGAGGGGCGGATGATGTGAGGTCATGGGAGGGAGAGGCGTTTGTCGTGTGGCCGTCCAGTTGGAGGGGGGTGTAGAGTTGTAGGCAAGGTCGGGTTGGTGGGCGTTCGGCTCACGCACGTCATGCGCATGCGCACCCTCTAGTTTACCCGCGCCAGCTCTGCACGCATGGGATCACACGCAGCCTGTGTACGCAGCCCGTGGGAGGGGCGGATGATGTGAGGTCATGGGAGGAAGAGTCGTTTGTCGTGTGGCCATTCAGTTGTAGGGGGGTGTAGAGTTGTAGACAAGGTCGGGTTGGTGGGCGTTCGGCTCACGCACGTCATGCGCAGGCGCACCCTCTAGTGTACCCGCGCTAGCTCTGCACGCATGGGATCACACCCAGCCTGTGTACGCAGCTCGTGGGAGGGGCGGATGATGTGAGGTCATGGGAGGGAGAGTCGTTTGTCGTGTGGCCGTCGTCAGTTGGAGGGGGTGTAGAGTTGTAGACAAGGTCGGGTTGGTGGGCGTTTGGCTCACGCACGTCATGCGCATGCGCACCCTCTAGTGTACCCGCGCCAGCTCTGCACGCATGGGATCACACCCAGCCTGTGTACGCAGCTCGTGGGAGGGGCGGATGATGTGAGGTCATGGGAGGGAGAGTCGTTTGTCGTGTGGCCGTTGCGCCGTTCAGTTGTAGGGGGGTGTGGAGTTGTAGACAAGGTCGGGTTCGTGGGCGTTCGGCTCACGCACGTCATGCGCGGCGCACCCTCTAGTGTACCCGCGCCAGCTCTGCACGCATGGGATCACACCCAGCCTGTGTACGCAGCTCGTGGGAGGGGCGGATGATGTGAGGTCATGGGAGGGAGAGTCGTTTGTCGTGTGGCCGTCCAGTTGGAGGGGGGTGTAGAGTTGTAGGCAAGGTCGGGTTGGTGGGCGTTCGGCTCACGCACGTCATGCGCATGCGCACCCTCTAGTTTACCCGCGCCAGCTCTGCACGCATGGGATCACACCCAGCCTGTGTACGCAGCCCGTGGGAGGGGCGGATGATGTGAGGTCATGGGAGGAAGAGTCGTTTGTCGTGTGGCCATTCAGTTGTAGGGGGGTGTAGAGTTGTAGACAAGGTCGGGTTGGTGGGCGTTCGGCTCACGCACGTCATGCGCAGGCGCACCCTCTAGTTTACCCGCGCCAGCTCTGCACGCATGGGATCACACCCAGCCTGTGTACGCAGCTCGTGGGAGGGGCGGATGATGTGAGGTCATGGGAGGGAGAGTCGTTTGTCGTGTGGCCGTTCAGTTGTAGGGGGGTGTAGAGTTGTAGACAAGGTCGGGTTCGTGGGCGTTCGGCTCACGCACGTCATGCGCAGGCGCACCCTCTAGTTTACCCGCGCCAGCTCTGCACGCATGGGATCACACCCAGCCTGTGTACGCAGCTCGTGGGAGGGGCGGATGATGTGAGGTCATGGGAGGGAGAGTCGTTTGTCGTGTGGCCGTTAGTTGGAGGGGGGTGTAGAGTTGTAGACAAGGTCGGTGTAAGGCCGATGGTGCCATGGTATCCCCTCAACAGGGTTGTCGACTTGAGCCAAGCGTGCGCGTGTTTACCACTGGCATGTCTCTTGGCTCGTCGTGCAATGGTGTATGGTCGGGTCAGACAAGGTCGGGTTGGTGGGCGTCCGGCTCACGCACGTCATGCGCAGGCGCACCCTCTAGTGTACCCGCGCTAGCTCTGCACGCATGGGATCACACCCAGCCTGTGTACGCAGCTCGTGGGAGGGGCGGATGATGTGAGGTCATGGGAGGGAGAGTCGTTTGTCGTGTGGCCGTTCAGTTGTAGGGGGTGTAGAGTTGTAGACAAGGTCGGGTTGGTGGGCGTTCGGCTCACGCACGTCATGCGCAGGCGCACCCTCTAGTTTACCCGCGCCAGCTCTGCACGCATGGGATCACACCCAGCCTGTGTACGCAGCTCGTGGGAGGGGCGGATGATGTGAGGTCATGGGAGGGAGAGTCGTTTGTCGTGTGGCCGTCTAGTTGGAGGGGGGTGTAGAGTTGTAGACAAGGTCGGTGTAAGGCCGATGGTGCCATGGTATCCCCTCAACAGGGTTGTCGACTTGAGCCAAGCGTGCGCGTGTTTACCACTGGCATGTCTCTTGGCTCGTCGTGCAATGGTGTATGGTCGGGTCAGACAAGGTCGGGTTCGTGGGCGTTCGGCTCACGCACGTCATGCGCAGGCGCACCCTCTAGTGTACCCGCGCCAGCTCTGCACGCATGGGATCACACCCAGCCTGTGTACGCAGCTCGTGGGAGGGGCGGATGATGTGAGGTCATGGGAGGGAGAGTCGTTTGTCGTGTGGCCGTCTAGTTGGAGGGGGGTGTAGAGTTGTAGACAAGGTCGGTGTAAGGCCGATGGTGCCATGGTATCCCCTCAACAGGGTTGTCGACTTGAGCCAAGCGTGCGCGTGTTTACCACTGGCATGTCTCTTGGCTCGTCGTGCAATGGTGTATGGTCGGGTCAGACAAGGTCGGGTTGGTGGGCGTCCGGCTCACGCACGTCATGCGCAGGCGCACCCTCTAGTTTACCCGCGCCAGCTCTGCACGCATGGGATCACACCCAGCCTGTGTACCCATCGAGGGTGCGCATGGGATCACACCCATCCATGATGCACGTTACAGCACGCTCGTTTAGGAGGTACTGCGTGACGTCATGACAAATTGAACCTAGCTCACGGGCTTGCACAGGGAGATGAAGTTGAGGAGGTGTACACGTGGGAGGAGGTTCTGCGAGTCTTTTTTCCCAGACCCGAGGAGGACTACTGCATATTGTGTTTAGAGGAAGTGCATCCGGAGGATCAACTGGACTGCGGTGGCCTAGGATGCGAGTGTAAAGAGAAATACATGCATTTTTCGTGTTTTGGTTTGTTTGTACGAACCCATGCCTCCGGCTGGGTCACGTGCCCATGCTGTAGGCAGAAGTGGTTTAAGTGAACCTTTCTTCAACGTGTGTGTACATTATGTAAATTACGAAGCCTGAACGGAGAGTATGTTGCCTCCTGTATTCTCCTCCAACTCCTGTTCCTGTTCAGCACTCATCATGCAATCAGTCCGGGCTGTGTCAGGCTGCTCTGTACCGCGGCCCGGAGGAGGAGGTGATCGCCATTTTGCGCCTGCTTCGCGAACCTGGCGACCCGGTTCTGTACGCGGAGGTGGTGTGGCACAATGCCACCACCACATACGAGCCAGTTTCCGGTCCTAGACCGAATGGTACAATTCTGAACTTAGAATTGTACCAGGATTTTATCATGAGCGCCAATAGGGCCGGCTGCCGCAGAGTGCCGTGGAGGTGCTCGGTCTGCGAGCTAAACGGCTGGCCGGATGGTATTTCCGAGCCTCCGCCTGTGAGGCGGAGCCTTAATGGCTGCCGTTTAGGTATCTGCCAGGCCTGCTACGAGGGTGTGATGACGTATAGGCCTCCCAACGAGCGACAGTGCCCTTTTTGCAGAGGGTACTTCGAGCATCGCAGTGGAGTGCACTACTACGAGGAAGCGTAGAGTTGCCAAGTAGCCTAGTTGCCCCACAATTTCTTTAAATTGCTTACAGAACCACCTGCAACATGTATAACAGTGTTTATCAACTTCGATTCCAATAAAAGTTCCATTGGTGTCGTGTTGCCGTTAAGTTGAGTTTACGGGGTTGCTCACCGTTTCTCACGCTTTCCGGTGTGGTGTATGTGCCGTAGCCCTCACTCTCTGCACCATCCGCTACAAAGGAAAAAACCCGATCCGCTCGGCGTCGCAAGGCAAAGGCGAAAATGGTATTTCCGAGCCTCCGCCTGTGAGGCGGAGCCTTAATGGCTGCCGTTTAGGTATCTGCCAGGCCTGCTACGAGGGTGTGATGGCGTATAGGCCTCCCAACGAGCGACAGTGCCCTTTTTGCAGAGGGTACTTCGAGCATCGCAGTGGAGTGCACTACTACGAGGAAGCGTAGAGTTGCCAAGTAGCCTAGTTGCCCCACAATTTCTTTAAATTGCTTACAGAACCACCTGCAACATGTATAACAGTGTTTATCAACTTCGATTCCAATAAAAGTTCCATTGGTGTCGTGTTGCCGTTAAGTTGAGTTTACGGGGTTGCTCACCGTTTCTCACGATTTCCGGTGTGGTGTATGTGCCGTAGCCCTCACTCTCTGCACCATCCGCTACAAAGGAAAAAACCCGATCCGCTCGGCGTCGCAAGGCAAAGGCGCTGCGGTCCTGGGCGGTAAAAAAAGAAGTTCATGACGCACCCCGCCACAGTCAACCACTGCAACTTCCTTGTTTTCACCAGGCATTATCTGTTGAATCAATTCAAAAGAGGTTCCGGCTTGGAAAACCGGAGGCCTGCCTCGACAATCTCGTCCAGATAGGTGCACAGTTTGGGGTGCCCAGGGTCTCGCGCCCACAAGTCGTAACATACGGCGTTTCTCAGGGCACCAAAGCTCATGGTAAAGGCTCTTACGGCAACGTCCTTTTACACTGCACTATTGATAACACCGAGCGGGCTGTTCTCAAGGACTACACCGACCCTGCACTGCACCGTCGCCTGCGGTTCTGTGCCGTGGAGCTGTACATGCACTCTTTGGCCCGTATCGCGTCTCCCACAACGGTTGTCCCCTGCTTAGGATACGGGGCCCACATTGGCGCTCCAGACCAGTCCGCGTTCCTCGTCATGAAATATGGCGGGGAGACCCTCATCGACTTCCTGAAAGCCCGCTCTCCATCAGAAATAACAATCGGAGTGCGGCGCCAGCTGGTCATCGACTTGTTTCGTGGCGTTTCGGAACTCCATGCCGCTGGATTGGTGCATGGGGACCTGAAAGGAAACAACGTGCTTGTACAAGACAATCTGTCGGCTGTTGGCGGACAAAGTCTCAAAATCATCGACTTCGGTTTGAGCTGCCTTGAGCGAACGGATCCGAGTGTTGTCCCACCAGTCCCACCACCAGCGCCACAAATTTCTACTTTCTACAAAGCATGGAAGCCCTCTCACCGGGCTCCGGAGTCCTCGCTAGCGAACAAAACCACCTACAGCGACATCTGGGCAATTGGCGGGCTCGCCATGCAAATACTCTTAGGGAAAAACCTTCCATGGGAACAGCTTCTGGCGTTGGCTAAGGAGCGTAACATGGGACAATGGGAGCCACATAGTCGTACTTCAAAAACGCTAACATTGCTCGTGAATGCGTGTCTCGAAGTCGACCCAGCGAACAGGCCAACTGCCTCCAAGTTACACTCAACTTTCTTTGCGTCTCGGATACAATCAAGTAATGATGGGGTAGAAGGGAGCAATTCCTACCACCGCTTAGTGCCAGGTTCCAACGCTTAGTGCTTGTCACGTTTGTACGCAAATCCTAGTTAGGCATGCACATTTTCAACACATTTTGCCAGTAATGCGTCATGTATATTCCGTATATTTGCACTGTGCTGACTTGAACGGATTCTTGCATATCACCGTCGCTGATGACTGCGTTACATCATGCCGTTATTGACCGATGCTCAATGGGCACCGGTGGTCAGGTTGCCGTTGGGCGGAGCTCGTTCTTTCTGGGCGAACCTGGGTGGGGGGTCACCGCATCCAGCCTTACCGCATTCAGTGATAAACCTGTGTCACGAAGGCAGACGCCCTGGCTCCGGTACCATCTCGCGTTTGTTTGTGAAGGCATTCCGGACGGCGTGCGTGTCCTAGACCTATTTACCGTGTGCAATGTGTGCCAGTTGGAAACATTGTGGCGGAAATACCATCCAGCGACCCGTCCTTCCCCAGAATCGGCAATGGCCTTCAACCAAGCCCACCCCCGCGAACAGAATGCATGGAGGATGGCTGTACATGCTTTTCCTTCCGAAGACCTCACATCCGTGTTACAGGTTCAGGTCATTCGGACGGACGGACGGATGAATGTCAAAAGCTCTCCCCACCACTTCTACGCATGGATCTTGACGCCCCCTGTGCGGGTCTGGCTCTATCCAGTGCTCTCGGTGATGGTATGCATGCATCGTGGAACGGTGTATGCCGCAGCCAGCAGCGACCTCTCAGCAGGCACCGCTCCCAGACTCGACATGCGTGCACCGCCTCCGCGCGTGCACGCCGGGTATACGATGTTAGGAATAGAAACCGCGCTGAAGGCAGGTGGTGGTAGACTCCAGCCCAGTTCCCTGTCAGTGCTTTTTCTGGATGCTCAGGAGTCGCATGCCGCGGATTTCACTGCCACCCACCGAATGCAGGCCCAGCGGGTGTTAGCTGACTGTCGCGCCAAATCAATCAGTATCAATTGGACCAAGTGGTATCGGCCATGGCAAACCCAGTCGTCCGGAGCCGACTCCTTTTTCGATGGCGGTGAGGGGTTCCTCACTCGGTCCGATGATCCCAAGGGAGCACCTCCAGGGATTGATAAATTTCTCGAAACCCTTGGGCCAATTTCAGGCACCGTGGAAAGGTACCACGCTTTCCTGAGTAGCAATATGAATGCCTTTCATGTAGATAACATTTCCGAGCTCGCTTCGAGCCCGTATAGGAATCTGCTGGAAGCAGTGACATCCCAGCAACCGGCACCAACAGTCATAGTCATCATGGGCGCGTACGTTTCCCAGTGCGTGCTGCACACCGCTCTTGCGGCGCAGCAACTGGGATACTGCATAATAATTGTGGAAGACGCGTGCGTGGCATACCCCACACTGAATAATGTCGCGCCGGGCAAACTTGAGCAGACTGTAGAGGGGCATTGGGATCTCCTTACTCGTTGTGCAGTGGTGTTAAATGTTGAGGATTTCATTAGCGGCATTCAGTAGCAATTTTTACACACGCCTTGCGATAGCATACGTACATCACTCTAGACATTTTATTAGTAAGTTGTACCGCTGTCTCCACTTGGACAATAGTAAATTGTCTGATTACGTCCTGATGAATACTGTCGCTCTGATTAATACAGGCGCAGCAATCATGGCATGGCCGGTGGAATTCACCCTCACTTCCTACCCTCACATGTCCACCATCTCCTGTTGCAAATGACAAAGTACATTACACAGGAGACCAAGGCCACCATCTCTTGTTTTATATTCTTTTGGAGTGGATGAAGAAGCACTGGCTTTGCAGGACAAAGCCAGAAGTGCTGTTCATTAGGGATTGGGTAGAGGAAAGGATAATGTGGGCAGTTGGTGAAAAGGTTCTTGTTTCGTGTGAATATGGTATTGTTCAAGTGCCATATGATATTGCACAGCTGAGTGGTACTCCCGTACATATTCCCGAAGGCGAGCCGGAAGTTGAGCATCAGATGTGTATCAGTCCCAGATGGCATTCCTTATTGTGGCTCGTGAATGAAGAGTATTTGAAAGAGCCACATTATTGGTTAAATGATCAGCATTATGCGTGTTACTTTCGTTACCGGTGGAATTTGCACAAGGCAGTTATGCATAGATACAAGGTAGCAGACCTATTGTCAGAGGGGGAAACAATTTAAATGTACTGCAAAGATGAGTAATTGGCAACTAGCATGTATAGAGTAAGAATACAATCTAATAATATTGCTGCTGTAGTAATAATAATGTTGCTGAGCAATATTACAATGTTGTAAAACGTACCACAGTTCTTCGCAAGGAAAGCGCCTGTTGAATTTCCGGGTAGCATGGTAATAATTATTGCAATATTACAACCTAATATTGTAATATTATTGCAATATTGCAATCTAAAATTGCAATATCATATTGTAATATTACAATCTACTATTACAATCTATATGGTATATATTATCCTATCATATCATGTATACATATCTAAATCTAGATAATATATAAATATTATGTAGATAAGATCTATATCATATATGCATATCTAATATTACAATCTAATAATGTAATTTTAGTAGATTACCTATAAGATTATAGGTAATCTAATAATATTACCTGTAGTAATATAGGTAATCTAATAATATTAACTATTATTAGATATGTAATAGTAACACCAATCTAATACATGTGATAATTAGAATAAAAAACCACCACAACAAATAAATGTGGGTTGGGCGTGGGGCGTGGACCTCGCAGGGTACAATGGCACCACACAAGCCGCCTTGGTCAGGGGCAATGCCTACTACGCGGCATGTTCATTTCGCGTCAAGCCAGAGGCCACGAACAAGCGAAGGGGAGGCGCAAACGGCAGAGGTGCTTCGACCTCCAGCAAATCAAGCACCGATCCCCGTAAGACTCGCCGGCTCCCTTGTTACCCTTCTACAACGCATTTACTAAAGCCTTGCTTTAAACCTACCAAGCATTTTCGTGGTGGCATGACTGGACGGGTCATCCTCGGTTTGCACGGATCATGGATCTTGCAGGAGGAGCACCAGGGCGGTGACGAACCCGCGGCGTCAAGTTTTCTGCCGGAGGACGGTGCCGAACCCGCTAAACCACGAGGCACGTTCTTTTAGTGGCCCTGTGATCCCGTCAGTCAGCATCAAGTGCAGATGTGTATAAAGGGTACAAGAATGCATCAAATAATTGTACGCAAACTCCAGCAAATCATTACACACCCTACCGACCGCACCGAACAACATCGTATGGTATCGGTGCAGTTCGTGGTGTAGACGGTGGCCCGCGCTCTGCGATCCCGTAACGGAGTGCCAAATGCCCTGAGACACACCGGTGGTCGAATCAGGAGCGCCACGCAACCGACAGGCAGCTGGCCCACATATGGACGTGGAGGCTTTCATAAGGAAGATCCCTGTGGGATTCGACCTGGAGGCGCGGCAGATCGTGGATAAGCCCACGAGTGCATATTGGGCAAACGTCCCCGAGGCACAGGAGCGATTCGATCTGTGTGTGAAGCTGTTTACCCAGGCGTATCCTACACTGGAAAAAGACGTCGCAACCCGTAAGGTACAACGACGGCTAGTCAACCGACGTTTTCTGGGACCGAAGGGCACGACAGTAGAACAGCGCCAACGGACTGACTTGAACGCGGCGACGGAATTCAACAACCAAGTCCGAGACAAACGCCCAGACTTGGTGATAGCCCTGGCGGCACCCACTCATGGTGCCTTGGCCGGGGCCATAGATCCCCTATCGCCAACATCCGATGCTGTTGAGCGGGTGGTTAATGCCGGGAGGTGGCCTACAAATATAAACATGGAGCCTCGACGGAGCCCACGAGTGCACGCCGCTGTTGATGCAGCAGCACCACTGGTTGCCAGTACACCTCCACGGATTAGTCCACTAGTGCACGCCGCTGTTCCTGCAGCAGCACCACTGGTTGCCAGTACACCTCCACGGCGGACTAGTCCACTAGTGCACGCCGCTGTTCCTGCAGCAGCACCACTGGTTGCCAGTACACCTCCACTGCGGACTAGTCCACGAGTGCACGCCGCTGTTCCTGCAGCAGCACCACTGGTTGCCAATATACCTCCACGGACAAGCCCACGAGTTCGCGACGCCGTTCCTGCAGCCGTACCACTGGTTGCCAATACACCTCCACGGACTAGTCCACGAGTTCGCGACGCCGTTCCTGCTCCAGGAGCACCACTGGCTGCAACCAGCGTGCCTCGACGGAGCCCACGAGGTGACGGAGCGGAGCCGAACCAGTATGAGGAGCAGAGGAAGAAAACGATGGCTAGTACGTAGTCTACCCGTTTGCGACTCGCGCATGTGTACGTGAACAAACACGCGTTAGTTGACATGTTCTCGTGTTAGTTTGCGCAATCATGGGAGATGATACTAAATGGGCATGGGGGTTTTTGCACTACTGTCAGGCAACAAACGCAAGTTGAGCGCTGCGTTTGGTTGCGCACCAACCGCATACGAAGACTTGCAGCGGGAGAAGCAAAAGCTGCTCCCGCAAGTACAGCAGCTGGGTGTACCGGCACTGATCGAACACGTGCAGCACGTAGCGAGGGTTACACAGAGAAAGGTTTGCATGACGGCGAAGGCCGTCTTCGAGAAGGTACACATGCCTGGTTTTGAACTTCTCAGTACGCAACACGGGACGACGGGGTGGCGGGGGGAGGTCGAGACGGAGTTGCGGGAGCGGTGGACTAAGGACCTGAAAAAAATAGGCAAAAAAGGATCCGTTTTGAAGGCGGCTTTCAAATCGATTAACCAGGCTACACGGCAAGCTCCCGCGGCTGCCACACAGCGCGCACCCCGTGCAACACGAGCGGTGCGAAGCATGGCGGATGTCGACGACGATGATGACGCGGACGATGATGACGCGGACGATGATGACATGCGACAGGTGCTCGCATACGGAAGGGGCTTACTAACGAAGAGAGCCTCGATGACCGCGGCGGCGAAACGTAAGGCGGCGGTAACAGCTTGGACCGAGAATGCAATCGAAGAGTTCCAATCTGATTCGCATATCACGTTCGGCGATTGGTACGGGGGCGTGGTGAAGGATAAGGACGGTACCGAACGAGACGTAGATGCCTATGTGGGAGAAACGGTGTTTGAGCACGAGACCATCGGCGATGCATCTCCTTGGCGCACGATGGGACATCCGGAGATCATGCGATGCCACCTAGTGGCAGCGGACGATGGAAATGTGGATGGCACGGTGGAGCCACTGGCTAGGTTTGACTACAGCATTTTCCACGGTGACTTTACGGTGGAGTCCTGGACGTGGGAGCAGCTGGTGGAGATGAATCTGAAAATCGTGCCCGCAGTCCGGGTGAAACGAAACTACGAGGTTGGGTGGAAGGACGAGGCCGGCGTAGAGCGCACCTTGACCCTGGCAGAGTGCCGTGGTAATTTCGGCGCAGACCGGATTCCAGCGTTGCGCACTCGTAATTTCTGGACGGCGGCACCCGACGGCAGCACCCGCATGGGAGGACAACAAGCGCCGTAGAAACTAGAGCAAGTTTGGAAAGACGCCAGATATCAGTTTGTTTATTTGTGATGTACGCTGACGCAACATTAGGTGGTTGTTTGTTTTGACGTGTAGCACGCCGCGATGTGCCTTCCATGCGATATGGAGTTGGCAGCCTGCTGGGTTTACTCCTGGCGGAAAAAAGAACGTTTATAACAATTTCATTTCTGGTTGGTTTGATCTATAGTACACCGGGAGGTGCCTTCCATGCGATATGGAGTTGGCAGCCTGCTGGGTTTACTCCTGGCGGAAAGAAGAACGTTAATAACAATTTCATTTCTGTTGGTTTGATCTCTAGTACACCGGGAGGTGCCGTCCATGCGATATGGAGTTGGCAGCCTGCTGGGTTTACCCCTGGCGGAAACAAGCACGTTAATAACAATTTCATTTCAGGTTGTTTTGATCTGTAGTGCACCGGGAGGTGCCGTCCATGCGATAACGAGTTGGCAGCCTGCTAGGTTTACTCCTGGCGGAATCAACAACCATTCGGTTGAGCAGTGTGATTAGCAAGTACAAAACCCGAACTCGATCCTTTTCTGATATATACAGATGTAACCAGGTGATGCAAGGAGATGCCAGGGCGGAAGAAGCACGCTTACTTCCATTTCACAACCCGCTGTTCCTTGCGAAATGATCGTCGCATAGGTGTTGCGCCTTCTGATGACAATTGCAGTGATGAATAAACCTGCTGATGGCACGCCGAACATGCACAAGTTGTCTATAACGAATGCATGTAAATCGTCCCGGAATTGGGTATAACTGTGGCATGTGCGCAGGACAGAAGGACTGGTTTAACTGGACAGCGGTGTCGTTCACGGAGGAGGAGGTGGAACAAATGGTGCAGCGATCCGCAAGCACCCGCACCACCATACGACGCACAATGCGCGCGCAGCTGAAACTCGTAGAAGCATGTCGAGGCCCTCCCTCGGCTGCCGAAAAGAACCTTCTGGGAATAATCGATGCATGGCTTACGGACCATGGGGGACGCATGGACACGAGGTATCGTGTGACTTCCCTACCATCAACAGGACCTACCCTACACGATGTTGAACCATCCGTGTTCACAAGCATGACTTTCCCGGACAGCGGCATGCACGGTGTACATGGAGTCCCTTCCGAGGTGAAGATTCAACTCGACGAGGGTGTGGTGCAAGGTGACCCCGTGTCTACACTGGACTATCTGGACTCAGATGAGGAGGATGACGATGTGCAGAAATTGCTTGCTGCAGCGGCGGACGCCCCTGAGCCGGAGGCTGATGTCACGAAAAGCACATTTCTGCAGGTATTTGCCACGTCACCCATCGATATGCCACCCATCGGGGAATGCCTAGAAATCTGCTAGCGCTCTCTTGTTTCCTTTGCGCGGGTTGGTATCTTTGTTTGTCATGGATTGCCACATTTATAGCAGACTCTCTCCAAAATACTGACGACGGTCTGGCTTGCTGGCTGGATTTACTTGCCATTGGATGTAGATATTTAGCCAGCACAACTGCGAGGAAGAAGATCTGTGGAACGAGGCCGGCTCGAACCTGGAGGAATTCCTGCCTACGAAATCGGACGTGAACGACGTCGTACCTGACCAGGAGGAGTGGGACACAGATATGGCGCCAGGCGACCCGTTATTCGTGGGGGATACCGACGCCGACCACATGACGGTGGGCGAGGCGGTTTGCTACTTCATGGAGCTGCGAAGGGCGCAACATTGGTCGAGGCCTGCATTCGACAGGTTTTTGAAGGTTTTGATCATGCTCATGGGGGGGCCTGGAAAGTGCAATCTTCCGTCAAGTCTATATAGAATGAGGAAGTTTCTGAAGACCGGGTCACACATGGACCACGCCGTGCATGTATGCGTGAATTGGTGCCGACATTACCCCCCTGGCGGCGACCGAAGCTCATGGGACAAGAACCAGACCTGTGACACAATACTGGAAACCAACTCCGACGGTGCGCCGGTGCGCACGTGTAAGGAGAAACGGTTCGAGGTCATACGTACCAGCGATGGTCGAGATGAGCTCCGTCCACGGGATTGGTTTTATTACTTCGCGCCGCAGCGTACTATAAAACGTTGGATGCGTAACCCGGAGTTTTGCAAGCAACGGGCCCGGCGGGATGCTCGAACAGGACTTGACTTCTGGACGGCAGCGCTGGCCGAACGTATTGATCAGGCCGTCGGAGGTGCCTTGCTTTCGCCGTCAGCGAGTACACCTGTAGAGCCGCCTCCAGAGGGGGGTGATCCTGGTGTGGAATACGCGGAGCACCGCTCGATGATACTCTCTCCCGGCGCGGATGACGCCCAAGTATGGAACTCGGACATCGGGTGCGATGGCGACGCCATCACCCTCGATTTCCCAGCTTTCGTTGTATTTGTGGCAGCACGGATGCTGCGACCTGAATGGATGTGTTTATTCTTTTTCTGGATATAGTATAACAACTGTTTTCTTTGTGACCAGGTCATATTCCATGGGTGCTGGCGTGATAAAGTGCGAGGATCTGCACATCTTGGTACGCATTGGAAATGAAGGGCCTGCTGTGATGCGAATGCTGTTTTGTAAATCAATACCAATTGCGTACGGTGGATCAACGCGATGTGGGATGGGTGTCGCAATGGATGTGTTGCAGTTTCGTCAACGTGATATGTGGCATCGGGTTCTGTGGCTTACACGCGGTCCCCGGCAAAAGGAGAAGAACCCCCTGGTGATATGGGCACTATTTGAAGCCGAGTTGCTACGCCTAATGCACGGGTTTGAGGTGTACGACAGTTTCCTGGAGAGAACTTACAAACTTAAAGTATTCTTGGGAATGGTGCACGCGGATTCGGTGATGCGGATCACAATGGGGCGGTTTATGGGAGTCGGTAGCTACCGGGCTGACGCCTACAGTCTGTTCGAAGGGACGAGCGGTCCCGGCGGGAAGGGAATGTATTTCAAGGGGTATGCCAACCCGGTGAAGCTAACAATGACAACGGTGCAGGGGAAATCCGAGGTGTATGCGGACGAAGAGCTCCTCATGCTTTCTAAAGACGGGCATGCTGGGTTGGTATCTAGAACCGATGGAGGGGAAGCCCCGAAAATGACTGGACGGCATGGGCGCGGTGCGCTCGAGTTGATCCCGTACTTTGATCCCATGCTTCAATACGCAGTCCCCTTCGGGCACTGCGTGTTATACGGGCTGGCGAAGAGATTCTGGAAGCTATTATTGGGCAAAGTGCCAGGGGTACCCGACGCGACCTTCAGTTTGCCCAAGACGATTCTGGACGAAATGCAAGCCCGGGCGAAGCTCGTGAAGCCTCCACACGACGTCATCCGCAAGTACAACGACATTGTGCAATATTTCGGTGAGAGGCTTGTCAGGGATGTGCGCTACGCACATCGCAAACCATGCATTAGTTGACGTTGCCATGAGTGCCACGCCTCGGAGACCTGTAGTGTGTATAATGGGACATACTACATCGCCCAGTTGGATGGTTGGTTGTGTGGCAGGCATGTACACAATGGAGGACGTCCTGAACTGGATCATCTACTACAGCCCTCTGGTGATTGGTGATCAACTCGCCAAGTGGAATATGGTGATGGAGGACGCTTGGCAGCAGCTGCGCAGAGCTGTGCTTCACTATGTGCGAGCTTCGGGAACTCACGCGGGGCGGAGTACTGCCGAGGTGGAAGGAGCTAGAGCGGCAGCACGCGATCACCTCCGAGCGCATGCAAACATCATGGAAAACACAGGTATATTGAAACTTCTCACATACAACATGAGGCTGGCAGTGGTGTATCTGTTTCGGCAAGAACACTATTTGGGCGAGGTCGGTGCAGCCATGGAGCTGTGGGTGGAGCGTGCCATTCAGCGTCTGAAGGGAGTGGTTAAGGATACCAAGGTGAAACAAAAGCCAGTGGAGGCTATCGTGAACGCTATTTGTGACGAAGATGCCCTACAGGACTACCGCTTCAGAAACCCGAATATGCGCAGCATGGATGTCTTGGCGGAGAAGTTGTTTCCCAAACCCACCGTCAGAGCTGCCACGGATCCAGCGGCAAAACAGGACGAGGCGCCCTGCTATTTTCTGGGCACAGGGAGGAAAATATTGCCCACTACTCTCCCATGCAACCTGCGGCTGCAACTTGATCGCCTGTTGGCAAGTTGTGCGCAGGCATCGCCTGGGGAATGTGACATCACGGTGTACCTCAGGATGTCCCTCAACACAGAGGTGGTGCATTCTTCCCAGTACATGCGAGCCACGAAGCGAATCTCACACCACGTCTCCCTCACTGGTACCGTCAGTGGTTTCGGCGAGCTAGGTCTACCACCAGGCTACCCTTACGCACAAATCCTCGCGTATTACCTTGTGACAAACTCTGCAACACAGCAGGTGGTGTGTCGCCTGGCACGGGTCGTTGCGTACAGAGAAATCCAAGACGAGTACCGTACAAAGCAAGGGGTAACAGTGGTGGACAAGGAGGATTGTGTAGAGCTCATCGTACCATGTGCCGCCATCCTCACCAAGGCCATGTTTCAAGATCTCCCTGGCAGTACACACTGCCACGTCATGCACCTATTTCATCAAGTACGCACGGGCTGTTACTAATGAGACCACCCGATTCACTTTACCTAGCGCGGCACGCGTGTCGTGCATCGGCTTCCAGCATCGCCTGACCCAGCTAGAGAGCATTGATTGGCTGAACCATGGCTGAACTGCTGAACAATAGCCTAATACTTGTATGCGGCGTGGACCTGTGTAGGACTTTCTCATACTGTATTTATGGACCAATGGCTTCCCTAAACATCTAGCCAATTGTAATACACTGTGCCTAGGGTTTCCCCAACATTGGACCAATAAAATAGCAGCATATTAGGTTTCCCTACACATCTAGCCAATAGAAAAGCATAGTGCCTACGGTTTCCTAAACAATGGACCAATAACATAGCTGCATGTTAGGTTTTCCTAAACATCTAGCCAATAGCAAAGCACAGTGCATAGGGTTTCCTAAACATTGGGCCAATAACATAGCTGCATATTAGGTTTCCCTACACATCTAGCCAATAGCAAAGCACAGTGCATAGGGTTTCCTAAACATTGGACCAATAACATAGCTGCATATTAGGTTTTCGTGAACTTCTAGCCAATAGCAAAGCACAATACCTACGGTTTCCTAAACATCGGGCCAATAAAATAGCAGCATATTAGGTTTTCCTAAACATCGGGCCAATAAAATAGCAACATATTAGGTTTTCCTAAACATCTAGCCAATAGCAAAGCACGATGCCTAGGGTTTCCTAAACATTGGACCAATAACATAGCTGCGTATTTAAATGTGTCATCGGTTTATATTGTGTCATTTTCCTAACTTTTGAATTATACCAAGTTTATATATACTCTCGTCCAATCACTAATTACCCAACTTTAGGAAACCCAATGTTAACATACAGTACGAGTTTATACTTAAGTATGTGTTCATATGACATGTTTAGGAGATTTTTAGGAGATTTTTAGGAGATTCTTAGGAATATTTAGGAATACTTAGGAGATTAGTTGTTAGAGTGGTAGAACACCGGGTCAAGCCGGGTGTACAAGCTGAGCTTCCTGGTGGCCTCGGTGGACGTCCAGTCAGCTGCCTTGTTGTCCCGCACCAAACGCTGCTCCCGAGCCAGAACGGGTTGCGGGTCAACGTTGGCGGGATAGCTGAGAGCCGCATGCTCTTGCTGGAAAGACTCCCGCAACGCCACCGCGGCACGTAGCGCTTGATGATGTCCACCAGAGCACGCCGTCCATCTCGGTCAGCAGACGCGTCCGTCCCCGTAAGCCAGACGCCCTACCAAATAAGGACGGGTCCATGCGGTCCCGGGACCAATAGGGACCCCGCATGGACCCCATATGGACCCGTAGGGACCACATGGACCCCACATGGACCCGTGAAAAATGGATCACATGGACCCGTCGATGAAGCCTTCGGGTTTTTACCACTAGATTGGTCCAAAAATCCCTATCAGTCCGGGGTGGGTCCCAAACGTGGTACCACTGATTTCTCGGTCCATGCGACATTTCACAATGGGTCCATGCGGTGTTTCGTCGGTCCATGTGGGGTCCATGTGTCCATCTAAATCTCACCACGGATTCCTCGCCGCTGGCGTGGGGGACCTCGCATGGACCCGTATGGACATGCTTTAAGGCAGCATGTGGTGCATGGACCGACCCTGGACCGACCCCGAACCGACCCCGGACCGACCCTGGACCAAACATGATCGCTCGGACCCAGGTTGGACCCGTTAAGTTCAGCACGGACCAAACCTCCGATAGGCGCCCAACCGTACGGACCATATATGGACCTCGCGTGGACCCCGCGTGGACCCCGCATGGACCCATGGGTGGAGCACTCGAGATGGACTGCACGGGGGAGGCGATGCGTGGACCTCGCATGGACCCCGCATGGACCCGGGAGTGGCGCACCCGAGATGGAGTGCGTGGTGAAGGCGATGCGTGGACCTCGCATGGACCCAGCATGGGCCCCGCATGGACCCGTAGGGTGGCACACCCGAGATAGACTGCGCGGGGAAGGCGATGCGTGGACCTCGCATGGACCCGTGGTGTGGCGCACCCGGCATGGGTTGCGTGGTGAAGGCGATGCGTGGACCCCGCATGGACCCCGCATGGACCAGTGGGGGGCGCACCCAAGATGGACTGCACGGGGAAGGCGATGCGTGGACCTCGCATGGACCCGTGGGGTGGCGCACCCGAGATAGACTGCGCGAAGAAGGCGATGTGTGGACCTCGCATGAACCCGTGGGGTGGCGCACCCGGCAAATGGGTTGCGTGGTGAAGGCGATGCGTGGACCTCGCATGGACCCCGCATGGACTAGTGGGTGGAGCACCCGAGATGGACTGCACGGGGAAGGCGATGCGTGGACCTCGCATGGACCCGTGGGGTGGAGCACCCGAGATGGCTGGGGTGCGCGGGGAAGGTGATGCGTGGACCTCGCATGGACCCGTGGGGTGGCGCACCCGAGATAGGGTGCACGGGGAAGGTGATGTGTGGACCTCGCATGGACCCGTGGGGTGGCGCACCCGACATGGGTTGCGTGGTGATTATTATTTTGTGGGTCCATACGATTATTCGGCAGGTCCATGCGGTTATTAAGTGGAGTCCATGTGACAAATATACCGCACGGGGAAGGTGATGCGTGGACCTCGCATGGACCCCGCACGGACCCGTAAAAATATTTACACCGTACATATGTTACAAGTTTTGTCGGTAAGAAACGGTTGCTAGCATACTAGTAATATCATCATACATCGAAAAAGAGAGGTATACAAAAGGTCCCCGATAGGTCCAAAGCGGGTCCAGTGCGGGTCCACGACGGGTCCAGCGTGGGTACGCTCGAGGTCCATGCTTCAAGCGGCGTGATCGTCTTCATCGTCAGCAACTTCACCAACAAAGTCAACGGTCCGGTCCAGAACCACCGCCAATATATCGGGCTTCTCTCTGATTCCCATAGGCAGTCGGCGGCGGTTCGAGGGTGTGATTGCTAACCGCTTAGGCAGCCACGGTATTGGCACGATGCAAACCTGGGACTCAATTTCTTCAGCTCGGATAACAGAATCCTTCGTGGCCCATGGCAAGTCGGTACGTAGAAATACGGTCTGGCTGATGGGGTCAGCGACAGCGGCCTCTTGAGGAAACCACCCGACTTTCACAAAAATGAATGGGTCGTGGCCGTGGATCGACATCTTGAAGACATCCAGCAACTCCGCGTACCTGATTCATCAGTATAATTCTGGGTGAAAATGGAGATCGCCTAGATAAACTGAACGAATACAACAAGGGCAACATGTGATCCCCATTAGGCCAGGGTGAGGGCGGGATGGGGGCACGCACCAGTCCTGGTTTTCGTATTGGGGAGTGAGTGCGAATGCCGTCAACCATTTTGTGTCCAACAAAGATATCTCTGAACTTCACAAGCATGTATCGCTGCATACTCTCCTTATCATGGTCCAGATCACGAGCTCTGAACATGCTACGTCCAACCTTTTACATAACTGTACCGCAAAAGTCGTGGCGGTGGCGAGGTAATGAAGTTGATCTCTTCCGTGGAAAATTGTTTCACGACCATTCCTTCGCCATGGGGGTTCGGCTCCTTCCTCCACGTGCTGGCGTCCTCGAAGGTAGGCTCTACCAGATAGACGCAACGGGGCAACGGGGTTTCCAGCAAGTCGTTGCCGACGGACACGTTGTTGATGTAACCTGTTTTGTGAATCAGGTGAAGACATTAGTCCGATGCGGGTCCCGTGCCGGTCCAACGTGCCGCCCCCACGGGGACGTCCGATGCTGGTTCCAACAAAGGACGAGTAGCGAGCGCGACAGGTTGTAAAAGTGATGCAAGTGTGGGTACAAACCGTCGAGATCGCTGATTTTCCGCCCTGATGCGTGCTGCAGCCAATTCAAACTGATGTCGAAGTTCGGCAAACCAATCGAAATGAAGCAGCAGCCAGGATTTGATGTCCTTAATGGTATCTGAAGCCCAAAATATCGAACTTTATTTTAAGATTGTAGCTAGCATGAAATCGAACTGCAATACATGGGGCGGGGCCGGGGCGGGATCTAGGACCGACGGGTCCGGCATGTTGACTCAACAGGGGCGGCACGGTACAGTATCACATACCTTCTGATAGCAGTGTGTTCCTGCCTTGACGCTCCACTCCTGATTTCAGCATCATTGAAACCCGCGAAGGTTCGGTGGCTACTGCCCCGAGCTTGGGTCCTGCCACAAGGACCCACGCATAACGCTTTTAACATGCATAATACTTGAATATAGTTATAGCTTGACCGCTTTAGTCAAGTATTTATGAGCCAAACTAATTTATTTTCAAGTGAAACTGCATAGTATTTACATTTGTGACCTTGGTGGTGGTGGTTACTTTTGGCCTATATTCCCCCTAAAAATTAATTAAAATGGCGCGGTCCTTTCACAAGGACCCGATTAAATAACCACCCATAAGATGTGGATGAGGACCTTAGGCATGCCATGATGATGATATACAATGTAGTTGGGACGCATGGAAGGGATGTGGAGGGTGGTGCGCATTGTGATGACCAAAATCGGTGCACAAGGCATCGTGGAAGTAGAGGCACCAAGTGAAAATTAGAAGTATGGATAAAAATCGCCCTCCAAATAGGGCGCTCGTGCATTAAAGCAATGGTGCCGTGCGCCCACCACAGCATATTCAGCCTATGTAAATCATTATGAAAATAAAGTTATAGATATGTTTCAACTATATCATGTGCACTGGCAGTTCTTATGCTTCTCCTATATGGTATGTTCAATTTCCATTTATAAAGAATCATACAAAAAAAACACTTGCGGTCGCTAGATTAAACAATGTTTTTCCACATGTAGGGTGGATGCAAGTGATATAAAAGCAGCCTATAATGAGATACCACCATGTACAATCACCCACCCATCATTGGTTATGATGTATGCTATCAGTTTAAGATAACGCTGGTGATGTGCGCTTCAATATCTTGTTTGGAAAAAATCGAGAGCGACACACCTCGTTTTCAAACATTTGAAAAACAACCGCGTTGAAAATTTCAGGGTTACTAGTAGTAATGCTACCAATATGCGCATGTCACATTGGATATATGCCAAACGGCCATAGGACAAGTTAGTTTGGGTCATAATTAGTCTAGCTACCTTATTGGTGGTTGCCTCAATATATCTCAAGAAGGTGCTCATAAAAAATCTTGAAAACGTGGTCCTTGTGAAAGGACCCAACGCGATTTGGGTCCTGTAATAAGGACCCCGGGGCAGTAGCCATCGGGGAGTGGATATACAGGTGGCCTCGACCCTCGCGCCAAATCGCTCAACCCGCGACAAAGGTTTACGAGGCGCTCCAACTCTATAATATTCTTCATGATGCTGGCCACCGGACTCGATCGCGTTTTGACCGCACGCTTCATTCGGCCAAAGTAGTCCTCGAAGCAAAACATCCATAGCTCACGTGCTGGACCGTACATCATGAGCTGCGGCACGACATGAGTAAGGAGATGCCGCATCATCACCAAATCGGCTGGTGACATATGATCTTCACCAAGCTTTAGGACCACTTTCACTCTCTCAATGAGACCTGGCATTTCCTGGAAAAGGCAAATATCAGATCTCAAAAAGAAATCGTATGGGTACAATATAAATGCGGACCTACTATGGCCACGTGGGTACTAAATCAGGGAATCACCCCGCCCCCGTCGGGGCGGGGTGTTGGACCTTCAAAAGAATTGTAGGGAGAGGTTTACCTTCAGAAGAATTGTAGGGCTGACAACCTCACGAACGATGGAGCATATCTCCCCAACATAATCCGCGTGCAAAGGCCTTTCCACGAGCCCATCCCGACCAGACCAGCTCGAGAGAACAGGCAAAACTCCTGAAGTCATCGCCGTGATGCCCAATGCCGCCTTCAATCTTCGAGGAATGAAATTCTCGTTAGCCTTCAGCTGCATAAGCTTCTGAGCCAGTGGCCCCCATGATTTTGGTGCGCTCAGATTGTCACGTAACCACACGGTCATGGCTTCCCTCGACGGCTTCGACGGTGCCCACGGAGAAGGTTTACCTGCCGTGGGCACAAAGCGACAGGGCAGGATTGCGCCCCTTGGCCCCTACTTGGGTCCCGCCCCCGTACCCGTTGGGGCTAGCCTGGGTCGACATGGTTCCCACATGTGGTACCCCCCCCCCTCCCCCAGATTGGCTACTTACCAGCAAGTCGCTGAGCTGCTGTTCGAACACGTGTAGCATTGCGAGGTTGCGGAGGCGCAACAAGCCAGGCCCGATTGACCTTAAACTCTCTTGCAAATTTCCGACAATGCGCTGACCAGTTGCCACCACAAATCGATTTGTGTAAGCGTTGGACCAAGTTGCTCAATATGTGCATCAAGTCCAAAAGGTACATGTGTATGACGTGGAAGTACACCAATCTACGCCCATTGACAGAAAATTGACCAGCGCTTCAGAAAAAGGTGGAAGCGCGGCAATATCAGCGTCAGTGGTGATTAGTTCAGCGGAGGAGGGGTACATAGGAATGTCTCGGATCAGCTTGAGCACATCAGCCACTGTCTTGGATTCTCGGTAGACATCACTTGGGGAAGCCGCTCCCATAAGATCGTGGTGCCCTGGGAATTGAGAAAGGCGCTGGTCTACTGGCAGGAGTCCCGGGGCCGCTGGCAAGGAATTTCCAGGCGATCTGTACTCTGCTGCGCTGGGAACACCAGAGGGAAACCGATTGACGCCCAGTCTAGCCGGGACTGTGGCGGGAGTTGGTTGGTTGCCAGCCGCCATTCCTCTAAACAAGTACGCCTCGGAAGATGAAAATGCTGCCCAAATTTGGAGTCCCAGGGGGTCAAATTCTGTCAGCTCGGACTCTAAGGCATTTTCCGCGATGGTTACCCATGAGTACAAGGGCAGGCGTCTCTGCTGAGTTCCAGTACGGCTTTCCGCGCAACGCCGCGCTTCATCCACTTGCGTTTTCTCCACTTCCAGAGTGAAAGCGTCACCGTCCTCAATCTCAGTCAGGCGCACAGGAGTATGCACTGACCCATGCTGCGCCAGGTCTTGGATGTCCACTCCGATGTGCCGCATAGTCATCCAAATCCGATTGGTATCGGTTATGAAGTGACTGGCGCTTCCAGGCATGGTTGGCAGTCGGTAAGAATATTGTGCCTCAGCGCCGTGGCTGACAGTCACTGCGGAGGCAGAGGACAGGTGATTTTTCAACCAGAAGGAGGCTCCTTCTAAAGTCCATAGCAACACGTCTAGACGCCTGTGTCGTGGTTCACCATTGTCTGAAGGCGGGGGCGAGTTTCCTGGTGACGGTTGATCGGGCTCAGCGGAGTCAGAAGGCGATAAGCCGGTAGCCGGTGGATCTGGCTGAAATGGCGCCGGCGCCGGATGAGCCGGTGCTGGAGCCGGTTGAGCCGGTGCTGGAGCCGGTTGAGCCGGTGCGGGAACCGGTTGAGCCGGTGCTGGTACCAGCCAGGGACCTGATCCAGCTGCTGGCGCCGGTGCACCTGGTAAACCGCTCGCCCATCCTAAGGTGTGCTGGTAGGGCGTCATAGGTGGAGCGCCCACTGCTGGTAGAACTGAAGTCAGATGTGGATAGTGTTGGAGCACTTGCTGATGGAGATTTTGCATGTACTCTGATACCTCTAACATCATCTGATTCTGCATTAGGGATTGATGCTGAGAGTTCAGTGCGGGGGCAGAGGCATCTGAGGGCGTTCCGGCTGAGGCGGGGTCAGAGAAGAGTGCTCTGCGCTGTTCTGCCAGGCGCTGCTGGTTCTGTTCCCATCTCTGATGGCGCCTCTCCCGGCGAGAAAGCTGGTTCACTGAGTCTGAGCTCAGAGGTAAGTTTCTGACTGGAATTCTGCTGAGGACATCTGCTTGAGAAGGGGGTTCGATGACTGGTAGGTTGCGGTTAAGATGCGGCTGGTAGGCTGCGAGTCCAATGCTACGCCTGAGTGCGAGGTCTGCGTAACTGACTGAGCTGACTGGCTGCTCCGTAGTTGTTGAAGTCAGCGAGGTAGTCAAAGGTCTGGACTCGCGGTTCAACAGGGACTCAGGCATATCCGTAGTTGTTGAGGTCAGCGAGGTAGTCAAAGGTCTGGACTCGCAGTTCAAC
>LGRX02012468.1:0-12466 GCA_001247695.2 Cymbomonas tetramitiformis
GCACATCCTGAGCAGGCAGCGAGGTTGAGGCTGCGAGCATGACAGTGGGTGCTGAGTACGGCCGCGTGGCTGCGGCGGTGCCGTCTGGCACTGACCTGGATCACCGTTGGGGTGGCGGTGTTGTAAAGGCCCCCTCCTCCCGGGATGGTAACTGGCACCATGGGGGTCGCAGCCACCCCGGGCCCCACCCCACCAGCGCCTACATTGCCGGGCACCTCCACGGCGGCGGAGCGAGCGCGCACTGCTTCCTCTGTGTCCGTGGCCGCCAAGCGCCCCGCCATCGCTGCAAAGGACATGCCGCCGCCTGCACCTGGAGACCCTGACAGCGGCGGTGACGGTCCCCCACCAGCGCCCGCGGCTGCGCACACCACCCCTCCCCCACCCCCTACCCACATTCCCCATGAACAGCGCGAATCACCTCAGGCCACCCCAGCGGTAAACTCTGCCTACTCAAGGCCTCACTCCGTCCAGGTCCCTTGAAGACCTAGAAGACCACCCGAGTGCCGCGCAGCTTGGAGCGCCACAGCCGCGCTCCACACACTCCTCGCCCTACCTCACCACCCTCACACATGCTCACCGCCTACAGCCCACCTGCACGAAGCAAACGCCACACATGTCGCTGCAGTCGTTCACGAGGCCACAGCACCCGCCTGTGCAGCTCCAGGACTGGGCGGCGTGGCAACCTACGACCCACAATACAAGCAGCCAGCAGTATGAATGTTTGAGCGCACCGGGCTGCTGCTGCTGCTGCTGGGGAGTTGGAATGGCGCCTGAGGGCTGCACCATGGCCGCCACCGGGGCCGTCCCAAGCCCAGGGCCCTGCGCCGCACCCAGAGCGGCGCGGGCCCCGGCGGCTCCCGGCCCGCCCTCCGCAGAGAGGTCGTGCGAGAAGCGGCACCCCACCCCGCGCGTGCACTGACCCTTGGCAAAGTCGAAGCAGATGCCCCGGGTGCTGGCCGCAGCCTGGCTGGTCCTGCACCATGCCAGCCAGCAGATGGCATTCTCAGTCATTCGTCGCCTCCTACTCGAGAAAAGCCGCAGCGCACATGGCGGCGCGTCTTTCGGTGAGGCTTATCATGCGCCCAAACGTTGCCCGGTCGGACCACGGCAGCTTTAGCGTGACCTGATAAGTGCAGATGCACGAAGCGCGCTGAGCCGGGGAGCTGTGAGTGACAGTCTTTGCTGCATATACCGCAGCGGGAGGCACAGCGAGCACGATCCAGGTTAAGGGAACAGAGTTGCAAGTGCAGGGCGAGGGCATGACACAGCACCAAATCTCGTAGATGACACAGCAGGGTGTGACACCGCGCCACGTCCCATAGATGACAGCGTGGCGTGACATAGCGCCACATCCCATAGATGACAGCATGGCGTGACACAGCACCACATCCCATATATGACAGCGTGGCATGCGTGAAGCACTGCCGAGCACGTCTACCAGTGGCCGTGTGACGCACATACACTCGGGCCATGCAAAGTAAGTCTGCTGTGGTGGCGTATCCCTCGGCAGGTCACGAGACAGGCATCGCCAGCACTGCACGCATCGCAGAAGAGGGGCAAATGACACGGAGATGAATATGGGCACTTTGCCACACACCCAGCGAGACTTGAAGCACGCGACCGCCAGAGCAAGCACGCGACCGCCAGGGCAAGCACGCGACCGCCAGGGCAAGCACGCGACCGCCAGGGCAAGCACGCGACCGCCAGGCAAGCACGAACGCTCAGGTCGCTTGCGCCACCGCCGTGCTCGCTCAGGCGACCGCCAGGTCAAGCACGCCACCGCCAGGTCAAGCACGCGACCGCCAGGTCAAGCACGCGGACCGCCAGGTTAAGCACGCGACCGCCAGGGCACGCGACCGCTTAGGGCCACGCGACCGCCAGGCCGGGCACGCGACCGCCAGGCAAGCACGCGACCGCTTGTGGGCAAGCACGCGACCGCCAGGGCAAGCACGCGACCGCCAGGGCAAGCACGCTGACCGCCAGGTCAAGCACGCGACCGCCAGGTCAAGCACGCGACCGCCAGGCCGGGCACGCGACCGCCAGGTCAAGCACGCGACCGCCAGGTCAAGCACGCGACCGCCAGGTCAGGCACGCGACCGCCAGGTCAGGCACGCAACCGCCAGAGTCAGGCACGCGACCGCTGTGGTCAGGCACGCGACCGCCAGGTCAGGCACGCGAACCGCCAGGTCAAGCACGCGACCGCCAGGTCGGGCACGCGACCGCCAGGTCAAGCACGCGACCGCCAGGTCAAGCACGCGATTGCCAGGTCAAGCACGCCACCGCCAGGTCAAGCACGCCACCGCCAGGTCAAGCATGCCACCGCCAGGTCAAGCATGCCAATACGAATACCTCCCGTCAGTATTGGCCTAACCGTGACACACAACCGTGACCGTCACTTCAAACAACGTGGCAGGTGCGGCAGGTCTCCAAGACCGTCTATAAATAACCTTCCATAGCATCCTCGGATCTCATCCGGCCTCCAGGCATTTCCAACTAAGCGAACCAGCCCCCATAAGGACGCGGACTGGGCCGAAAGAAGCATGAACACTGCCGCACGTGCCACCAACACAAGTGACGACCGCTCCGTGCCAGGTCACCACTTCGTGCGGCAGAGCTGCACTTGGCGAAGGAAAACGGATTTCCTCTGACAGACCCTCGTCTCCTCCCGCATGACACAGAGCCCTGTCCTGTACAAATTGACGCGTGACGCGCTACAAGCCACGAGGACCCACAGAGTCGACCGCCGCCTTGAGCCATACCGTGCCAAGAGCTCGGTGTCACATCACTCGAACCACACAAACACACACTGAATGGCATGAGATCGGCCAGCAAAAGCCAGCCCACCATTATCCCAGTGGATATGAGAAGCAAAACAAAAGCAGGGTGGGGCCGTGACAAGATACCACCAACTCATACATATTCCCAACCCTCATGCAAAGCAGCATGGAAACATGAAGGATGTGACCGATCGTCGCCAAACAACTGTTGGTCTCTGGGTTATGGAGTAAGCGGACCCTGGTGGCATGCCCCCCAGTGGCTCACGGTCGATGGATGGGACCCGTTGGTCCATGGTTATGCCATGAATGCAGTCACACCACACAGCATGGACACCCCATGTCAAAAAATGAAAACATGCGGGCACGTAAGTCTCGAACTCGAATCACACACACTGAACGGCATGAGATCGGCCAACAAAAGCCAGCCCACCATCATCCCAGTGGATGTGAGAAGCAAATCAAGAGCAGGGCGGAACCGTGACAACATACCACCAACTCATACATACTCCCAACACAGATTCAAAGCAGTATGGAAAAATGATACGATGTGACCGATCATCGCCCACACACACCACACACACCACACACAAAACCACCCTAGTTTAAAAGAAAAACCCGGGCCAGCGAACACCTGGCACCCAGCCTCCTATGGTGATTTAAACCGGGCGAGCGAGGACCTGGCACCCAGCCTCCTATGGTGATTTGAAGCGGGCGAGCGAGGACCTGGCACCCAGCCTCCTATGGCGATTTAAACCAGGCCAGCGAGAACCTGGCACCCAGCCTTGCGGCGATTTAACCAGGCCAGCGAGACCCGGCACCCAGCCTCCTATGGTGATTCAAACCGGGCCAGCGAGGACCTGCACCCAGCCTCCAAGTGAGGTGATTTAACAGGCCAGCGAGTGACCTGGCACCCAGCCTCCTATGGTGATTTAAACCAGGCCAGCGAGGACCTGCACCAGCCTCCTATGGTGATTTAAACCGGGCGAGCGAGGACCTGGCACCCAGCCTCCTATGGCGATTTAGACCAGCCAGCGAAGAACCTGGCACCCAGCCTCCTATGGTGATCTCCAAACCGGGCCAGCGAGGACTGGCACCAGCCTCTATGGTGATTTAAACCGGGCCAGCGAACACCTGGCACCCAGCCTCCTATGGTGATTTAAACCGGGCGAGCGAGGACCTGGCACCCAGCCTCCTATGGTGATTTAAACCGGGCAGCAAGGACCTGGCACCCAGCCTCAAAAGAGAAGGGCGCGGACGATGCAATACGTTCTGCCCGCCCCCACCCTGCGAGGAAGACTATCCGGAGACTCTCTCCGCCCCCTCGGAGGAAGACTGTCCAGACACCCCAACCCCCGAGCGAGGAGACTGTCCAGACACCCCAACCCCCGAGCGAGGGGACTGTCCAGAAACCCCAACCCCCGAGCCGAGGGGGACTGTCCAGACACCCCAACCCCGAGCGAGGAGACTGTGGTCCAGGAAACCCCAACCCCGAGCGAGGGACTGTCCAGACACCCCAACCCCCGAGCGAGAGACTGTCCAGACACCCCAACCCCGAGCAGGAGACTGTCCAGCAGAAACCCCAACCCACGAGCGAGGAGACTGTCCAGAGACCCCAACCGTCCAGACACCCCAACCCACGAGCGAGGAGACTGTCCAGAGACCCCAACCCCCGAGCGAGGAGACTGTCCAGAGAGTTCTCCGGAGTAAGCCAGGCTGCAAAGGGGACCTGGCGGGGCGCGGCTTTGGAAGGAAGCCTGAGTGTGCGCCTAACATCACAAGGGCCCCCCACACCAGGCTCAGGGACGGGTGTTCGGGAACGGCAAGCCATGACCGCCTCGATCCCTTCAGGAGGGCTGGGCGGGTGGGCGAGGGTGCGCTACCTGGCCACGTTCATGTCATGCGAAAAGCGGCACATCTCCCCGCGCATACACACACCCCTGGTAAAGTCGAAGCAGATGCCGGCATTTTTCACCTGCATAAAACCAAGTCGCAGCAACGTCCCAGTCATCCGCTCGATCCCGCACCGGAGGGCAGCGCCAGGCTCTAACATTTCACCCGTACAGCTGCTGCCGGGGAAACGTCGTGTCCTGCTATTTTTCCTTCGCCGGTTGGGCAGCGTCCCGCCCGAAACTTCAACCCTTATCACTGGCACCGCAGAGAAGCGTCCCGCCCCAAACTTCCTTCTTCACCGGCACCACAGGGCACCGTCCCGTCCCAAACTTCCTTCTTCACCGGCACCACAGGGCACCGTCCCGTCCCAAACTTCCCCTTCTTCACCGGCACCACAGGGCACCGTCCCGTCCCAAACTTCCTTCTTCACCGGCACCACAGGGCACCGTCCCGTCCCAAACTTCCTTCTTCACCGGCACCGAAGGGGCACCGTCCGGTCCCAAACTTCCACCTTTTTCACCGGCACCACAGAGCAATATCTGGCCAAAACTTCCACCTTTTTCACCGGCACCGCAGAGCACCGTCCATCGCAAACTTCCCACCTTTTTCACCGGCACCGCGGAGCAGCGTCCCGCCCCAACCGTCAACCTTTTTCACCGGCACCGCAGAGCAGCTTCCCGCCCCAAACTTCAACCCTTGTCACTGGCACCGCAGGATAGCGTCCCACTCCCACCTTTAGCACTCATCACAGGCCGCTATCTATTTCCTGGTCTTCAAACCTCGCCGTTCGGGCGGACCAGCCTGAGCTGAAGGCCTCCCTAAGTGCACCGCGGGACCAGGCATCCCCTCGACCGGGAGCATGCTTTCAAGACGACTATAAGAGGGGAAATAGAGACACAAAGCGAAGCCTTGTTTACGGCCAAGTAGCGAGCCCACCTCCTCCGCGCAGTTCAGGCTTCCGTGAGCATTTCTCCCTACGCGAATCATCCTCGTCCACGTGGCCAAGTCGCAGACCACGGCGCAAGGATTCTCGATCCTCTCTTCTCTCGAGGACCGAACAACGAAGCCTCAGTGGGAAGCCACCCACTCGAGTCGCTCGAGCCCCATAAAAAAAGCCGCGACACTGTCTACCAGCTGGAAACTCCTCTCAACGTACGGGGGAAAATACAGGAGGCGAGAATAAGAGAAGATGATTCGGTCAGAGCTGCGCGGGTTCCGAGGGCAGCGCGAAAAGTGGGGACGCGTTCTCCGGCAGAGCTGACAGAGAGCACATCCTTTTGCGGAAAAACTTGAGGATGGGCCCTCAATACCGGGTAGGGAATCTGTTCAGAGACAAGGTGACTCTAGGGGATGTGAGAAGCGTGGAAACAATACCACAGGAGCGCTTGTCGGCATATCGTGAGAGAAGCGGCACGTTTCGCCTCGGTTGCACTGACCCTTGGTGAAGTCGAAGCAGATCCCGCCCTTGCTCTGCGCAGGAGCGGAGGCGAGCGAGAGATCATGTGAGAATCTGCAGCCTTCTCCGCGTGTGCACTTCCCTTTCGTGAAGTCGAAGCACACCCCACCTCCGTCGAGCGGCGCGTATGGCATAGCCGAGGCGCCAGCTGGGACGCTGCTCGGAGCCGCGGCTGGCCGGTTCGCAGAGGCCTTCTTTTGCGCATCTTTTTTGGGCTGTTTTTCTTTCTCCTTCGACTTTGTTTCTTTGGCCGCGGCCTGGGCATTTGCAGGTGCAAAGCCGCCTCCCTGTCCCGACATAAAAAGAGAAAACCTCTTCGGGTTCGGGTTCGAGTTTGGCATGCAAATACATGCAGGGGAAACTAGCTTGACTTGACGAGCGAAAGAAAGCGAACGGCTACAGCCATACCTTGGGACGCGGGCAGTTACTTCTCGCGTGACCAGCGAGCCCGCAGTTCGTGCAAGCTTCAGATGTCATCGCAGTCCGTAACCCTACGATGATCAACAGACAAACGCCCAGTAAGGAACACAGGTTCAGTAAAACCCCGGTGGTTAACTCGGCGTGCTCCCACGAGTGAGAAACTGGCGCTTGCAATAGGCTCAAACAGACTAGCCGACGCAAAACTCGTATAAAGACAGGTTTTCCGTTTTGTTAATGTCACTTCGGTGCCAACGGTGATAGTGGTCTCCACCGTTAGTCAGCACAACTGAAAACGCTCGATTTATTCAAGTCGATAGGAAGTTATCAGTCACCATAATAAACGGGTGCAGAGAAAATAGTCATCGCTGAAACAAGCGTGTCACAACCGTCTGAAACCTTCCCGTCGAATCTTCGGGAGTGCAACCGAGGCATATGCGGTTTGTAAAAGAAGTAAGTGCGTGTTGCCTTCGTACTAAACTAACGCTGAAGGAACCTTAAAGATATTGTTAACGGTCATCGCTGTAAAGAGGATATACTTTCTTCAAAGGAGGAATAAACGGTAGAATAAACGGAACGAAAAGCGCTGTTGTCATCCCACACACTTTGTGCATAGACGCCACTATGATGAAAATATGCCCGTCAAAATATGTCCATATGAATGCCATTGCAGAAAAAATGTCTTGCGGGTTCAGTACCTGAAAGTTCAGACCCGAACGTTTGAATAACCTGCGCGTGGACGTGCCTCGTAGTGAACGTTCTCGAGAGACGATCAAAGAAATGTTTTCCTACGTGAAAAAAACCCGCTTCATTGCGAGGATCCTTAAACGATCAAGTATACCAGTTTTTAATTATCACAATCTCCCCCATCACAACCAGAAGGGGTCCTCCTCATCTGACTGGAGTTGAGACGAAGTTACTCGACGCCTGGAGCGTTTTTGATGAGGTATTAAATCCTCCCGGTCCGCTCGCATTCACCTCGTTTCGACGTTTGCGTGTGGATGGTGCATCTGGATCTCCCTCTCTCTCAAGTTCAACCGTCTTGTGTCTATGTCTGTCGTATGTCTGCGTCTGCCGTCCTCAGTCCAGACACGACAGATCACAGATGAACAGTTGACAATAATTCCGAATTGGAATTCGAGTTGACAGGAAAGTTCAACTAGGAAGTTCGTAATTCTACAGTAGTTGAAGGTGACACATCAATCGATGTGACACACGACAGTCTAGTGTCACGTGACACAGTAGTGTGACACACCCACACCGGAGACCGGACAGCCGACCGCTCACCGCACCGCACCGTTTATACTAGGCTTAAGCATAAAGTCGCGCGCGCATATCGATATACGCGCGATCGGTGTCGAGTACTATCGAATATTGCGATCTGAGCGCAATTTCGATGATGACATCGAGGTTCCTTAAGCAAATTGGTTTATTAAGTATTTTAATCAGCTTTTTTGCATAATAACCCGCATCACGTTTTTTTACATTACTCTCACTTGCAGCACGTGTGTGCCAAGGCACGGTATCGATATCTCCGATATCTGATATATCGATATATCGGTGATATCGGTATCAGTCGACAACTTTTTTTACGACATATCGGAATATCAATACGGTGCTGGAATTGGCACTGTGACATGTTCGTACTGTCGCGTGTCATTTCCGGTATGTCATCTTCGGTGACTCTGTTTGTGTCAGACTGACTATTTATTCCCGTATGTTATCAATTATTGAGTTCGTTCTTTATCCGCCGGGAGCGTTCTCCCCGCTGTCACTGTGTAGTTTCCAGCAGGTTATGCATAAGTAAATTCCACAAGAGAGCACACCGCTGAAATAATTTATTGGCCTCTTGGGCATATTCTGGGTATTTCCTTGATGATTGTATATCCGATTCGGCCAAACGAGCGGAGACGGCCACGTTCACGGTCGCTGACATGTGATGACTTGTCGTTTGCTGTGAGCGCCCCAGATATCTGAAGCGCTTTCGTCAACTTCGCGAATTTCTGAGAATCTGTAGGCGGAGGTTGCACGTGGCATTAATATATTTATGTTACATTTATACCTAAGTTTTTTCTCTGCGTGAGGCCTTCAGAGACTCTGCAGAGAGGATCCTTTGTCATATAAATGAATTATTGTATGTTAACATATGCGCTGACTTTCGAATCGGTACAAGTATGACAACATTCGAACCTGCGAATGTTTTTTTGCTATTGAACGCTATGTTCGGATAAACGTGACCTCCCCCGACGTAATTTACGCGTAAACACGTGTTTCCAAGGTTTTGAGATTTACGCGTAATGCGTAATGCATTATGTAGAAATTACCGGAATATCCAAGTACACTAGATATCAGAAAGTCCCGTACTCGTGTGGATAAACTGTGTAAGATAAATAAACCCTAAGCTAGATATACCCGGAACGGTCTCGGACGGTCTCGGAGTCTAGCCTACCGACCTGTGACACAGCGTGTGTCACAGTACGAACCTACAGATCAGTCAGCAGTCCAGTGTTGGTCCTAGGGATCTGTCATAGGGGCCTGACCGGGACTCCCAGTCAGGGCTGCCTATACAGATTTCAGCAGAAATAGCATTTCCGTACAACCGGGACATAATCGTACAATAAACCCTATAATATCGACATTTCTTATTACTTATCTACGGTAGTTATGTGCCGTAACTTACACACAATACACAACTTAGGCCCCCTACGTGCCTCAACATAGAACATACGGAAGCACACAAGTTCTCGAGTGCGAGACACCGAAAAGACAAGTCAGGTGGAGTGGTGGACAACAGCTACTAGCCAATACAATCAAGTTGATTCATACGCTAGTGCATTGCAATACTATATCCAATTCTGCGGAATTACGAATATGCTATCTACAACCATCTGCAAAATTATTCACATGTAATAACAAAGAAGAGGTGTGGCACTCTGGTGCATACACCTAAAGTGCATGACACAGGTAAGCTTACATTTGTAGCAGTGTGCACGATTGATGCAGTCAACCTAACGGAAGTAACGGAAGTAACGGAAGTACCGAACAAGTGAAAGGAACAGGTGCATGAATCGCGCGCCTAGAGGCTACAAACACACGAATGGGCTCCACCTTTCAGGCACCACACGCCTAGCATATTGCTCTTGAATCCTAGCACTACGCTGGGTCCCACGTACCACCCTTGCAGTGTGGTGTGTCGTACACGTAAGGATCGTGCCAAAATCAAGATTCGCGTAATTTACGCGTAAACACGTGTTTCCGACGTTTTGAGATTTACGCGTAACGCGTTTATCCGAACATAGACTGAATGGCTACTGCCCCGTGGTACTTGTCACAGTACTGTTTTCGAAAACAGTACTATGACAAGTACTGACGCGGTGGAATTTTTTTCGATGCCCTCTTGTTCAATACTGATGATATCCTTCATATAATATCATCTTTGGGACCCAAACTGAGTTACCTTGTGCCCCATTGGTCGACAGACCACGTGACGTGCTCTCGCTGGTAGCATGTTGTCACTCGGGTAGTACTTTATGTGATATAGTGGTTACGGCCTTGTGTGAAAAATGGTGTCACCTCTTTCGATTTTTTTTCTGAGAGATTTTGGCATCAAGTATGCCCCGCAATCATGCAAATTTAAGATATGTAGTATGCCCAATGATGTGTGATTTCGTGGGCCCGCTGGCATACCGTGATTTGATTCAATTGGCATGATAACATCCACCCTACTACATGTGAAAAACCTAATATATTCCAAGCGATCAAACGTGGTACAAGTAGCATGCTAAAAATCATTCCAACAGGTGCCCAAACGCCGTACATCGCCCAAATATGATTCAAATGATATTTTGGACTATAACCAGCATCGAACGGGGCCTATACGTTGTCGGGGATGCATAGTTGAGTGTCGAACATGCGCTAAGACCTCACAGACCGCACAGGTGTACGCGTACGCAAGTAGCATGCTGGGAATCACCCCAACGGGCGCCCTAGCGCCACATATCGCACGGGCATGACTCAATATGATAATCCGGACTACGAGACGTACTGATTTGGGCATGGCTGATATTGGAGGTGCATGATTGAGTGTTGGGGACGAGGTGCTAGGGCCTGGCAGACAGAGTAGAGAGTACCCGTACGCATACACAAGTAGCATGCTCGCAATTATTGCAACGGGTACCCTAGCGCCGTACATCGCCCAAATATGATTCAAAATGATATTTTGGACTATAACCAGCATCGAACGGGGCCTATACGTTGTCGGGGATGCATAGTTGAGTGTCGGATATGCGCTAAGACCTCACAGTCAGCACCGGTGTACGCGTACGCAAGTAGCATGCTAGGAATCACCCCAACGGGCGCCCTAGCGCCACATATCGCACGGGCATGACTCAATATGATAATCCGGACTATGAGACGTACTGATTTGGGCATGGTTGGTATTGGAGGTGCATGATTGAGTGTTGGGGACGAGGTGCTAGGGCCTGGCATACAGAGTACCAGTACCCATACGCAAGTAGCATGCTCGTAATTATTGCAACGGGTACCCTAGCGCCGTACATCGCCCAAATATGATTCAAAATGATATTTTGGACTACGAGAAACTAATTGTGTAGCCTTATGTGAGGGTAAATATTTTTTGGGAATTTAACGTGTGAGTGGGTCTAGCAGCTGAGTTGTAGTTGATCCTGGCTGGATATTTGGGTGGATGCCGTATATTCATATTAGGATGCCATGTGAGGTACATGGATGTGATATAACACTTTATAGGTCACATGGTTCCATGTATCGAGGAAGTTATGGCCGATTTGGCTTAGGGTGCGGGTGCGGGGGAAATGGTATAATTGGGCGTTGAGCGGCCACCACACCTTTCGATATGAATGACACGCTTAATGCATCTTATGCACATGGATAGGCCATGAGCACTTAAACTGACCAACTATACATACATATTGAATTTTAGAAGCCTTCACGACCGGCGTACCATGACTTATGTGCTTATGCCACACGTTCGCGCGGAGCCAATTCAAAAAAACAAATCCTCGAAAAAAACGAATTTCCGATTTCTGGCGGGTGTGGCTCATATGCCATCGCCGTGCGGGGCCGAATCCGTATCAATCACGCAAGTGAGTTGCGAAATACCTTCCATACCTTCCAATCTCGAAACATGGTGGTTGGTTTGACCTCCAAGGCCTCGGAAGAGGGTCTCCCAAGGGTTCTAGTGTTCAGTACTTGTCACAGTACTGTGCGAATTAATTAATTTTCAGGCTTTGCACCCCTTGAAAGCATGCCGTATAAAAGCGTGTCTAAATCCATTTCTACTCTATAGTATCGTCGAAAACAAATCAATAGGGTCCTAAATGATTTTTCTAAGCTGTCAACTGACCGATCTAGCCTTATAAGATGGCCGCTAGAGTGATTCGACCTTAGTACTTGTGACAGTATTGTTCCACGGGGCAGTAGCCATGAACGGATATTTGTTGGTGCTATATCTGATCGAAGGCACTACTCGTGCCCATTTTCTATTGTGATATTGTGACAGGATGAGTGCCCCAGAAACCCGGCAGCAACTTATGCAGGAAGCAGAAAATTTGATACGAAAATGTCAGCAGCAACATAGCATCAACTATGTCTCTCTTATGGGTGAGCGGCTGATGCGACTCACCCAGCCATCCGGCCAACGCCGAGCAGAAGCGGGGCCCGTATCACAGTCTGATGTTCTAGGAAATTCAAAACGGGCACTGCTGATGTCACTTCGAGTTGCTGCGGAGATCGAAGAAAAAGTTAGACCTCGCTCTCCCCTCCTCCTCGACCAAGTCGGAACAATTTTTGTCCAAGTACCTGCAATACATAGTGGACCTCGCGTAGCGCAACAACCGCGGAACCTCATGTACAGAGGTTCGTAGCTATTGCGCTCCTTGATCTTAGT
>LGRX02012469.1:0-10152 GCA_001247695.2 Cymbomonas tetramitiformis
ATGGGGCCCAGCCCACCCTGGCATGCCCGCATGAGTTCTATTTCGAGGTGGGATGGGGCCCAGCCCACCCTGGCATGCCAGCATGAGTTCTATTTCGAGGTGGGATGGGGCCCAGCCCACCCTGGCATGCCCGCATGACTCCACATGGGCACTTCGTGGTAGACCTGGGTGTGCGGGCCGTCATATGACATCTCCGTGACAGGTGCCTTCACCAGCAAAATGCAACCCGCAGCCCAATTTTTTTGTATAAGGGTTTCGGTTCGAATGGGAAACCAAACTGGTGAAAGCCGTGAGCGACTCCGTGGAACCGGATCCCGGAATCGACGCATACGGCGCGCGCGGGTAGGGGACGTGGAAGGTCTGCGGCGAGCGTCCGGTGTGAAGCGTGATTTCTGTAACAGTGCGCGGCGGGAGCCGGTTTAGTTGGCGAGGCTGCTTCTCTGCGAGGTGCTCGAAGTGCGTCCATGCATGGATGAGGTACGCGAGCACACATGGCAGCTCACGGTGCCTGCCGTGGATGTTAGCTCAGTGCTACCAGTGCGGACGCCTCGACCTCTGTGCGGGATGTGGGTTTGATAAGGGTTAAGGGGAGGGGAGGGGAGGGGAGAAGGGGGCGTGGCGCGCAGCTGAGACCTCACGAAGCCGACGAGCCACTGAGGGTGGCGCTGCTGAGCATGTCCAGTTTCGATGAGCAGCACCGACTGATCGACGGCTGGAAGGTGCGCCCGCAGATATAGAGTGCTCAGTATCAAGTAACTCAAGGTCGCCCCAGGCGCTGACCGCGAAGCAGAGACATTACCTGAGCTTGGACCAACACCACCTCAAGCTAAGACGGCGCATTCGTCGAGCACCATCAACCTGAAATCGGAAACAGCTGATTTCCCGCACAAGAGCTCAAGCTAAGCTCACGAGGCCGGATCTTTCTTCGTCTGGCTGGGCAGGCCACCAGCACGTGCACGCACCGAGAGATGCGTGCCTCGATCACCCATGCCTACAATGCGGTTCGGGAGCCGCCGGAACACGCAAACTTCACGGCCCGGGTGTCGGTACGCGATGTTGCACCCCCGACAACGACTGACGCCTGCAGTGCTCCCTGCGGGCCGCGCTGGGTCGGAGGCCTGAGACTTGGTTGTGACGGAGCGGCCGCCCTGGTGCCATGCAGGCAGAGGTTGACCAGCATGGTATCGCAGTGCCAATACTGGTTTATTACCGTCCTGTGGTGCTACCCAAGTCTTGGGCTCAACTGTCGCGATGGCTGGGGCCAACAGTTGGGCTACTTGGTAAGCGGTCCCCCATGCAGGACCTTGCACTTCCTCCATGACTCTGCCCCTCAGCGGCCCTGACGATGCCCTTGACTCGGCGGCGAGAGCAGGGGCACTCCTGGGGCCCCGTGAGTCTGCAGATGCCGCTGTGTCGGCTGTCGGAGCTCCAGGGCTCTAGCAATCTCGTGTGGAATTGGTAGCTATCGGTGGTCTACCCCTGAGCCCTCGGCAGCCGCGCTGTCGAAGCACAGCAATAAGCTGCGAGTGTCTGTGGCCGCCAACTGGTGGTATCCGCACCCTGCCTCCCAGCAGCCTGCCGGAGCCTGCCACGGCCGACACTGGAGCTGCCCGCAGACCTTGCGTCTATGAGGTGGAGTCCTCCGAGGGCAACACTTGGGGGTGCCTCTGAGGGTGGCAAGGGGGCTCCTGGACGCCGCAGTGTGCATCGCGCTGGGATACGCGGGGAAGGCGCTGCGGGGATGCTGGCGCCGGATGCAGTACCGGCAGAGAGCACATGCTGCGACCCACGTTGCCATGCAGAGCATCATGCCCATTCTCGGGCAAGCCTCCGCCCTTCCACTCACTTCAAACCCCGCCGCCCCTACTGCAGGGAGGCCCAAACGAGGCGTCTTGGACCTGTTTGACAAATGTTTGGGCGCGAAGCGGCTCTTGCGAGGTCAGTGCCAGGAGCCCCCGGCGCAGCGACGCAGGGCAGGGCTCCGCCGCGGAAGTTCTCCGGGGCAGCACGCGTGCGGCATACTCCCCTTCCGCAGCGTTTGATCGAAATGGGTGGATCAGATTGGAGCGGGCGGGCGGGCGCTGCGGCAGAGACGAGGGTCGCGCCGGCTTCTCCGACCCTCTGGGAGACTACCGGCTTGGAGACCACGTGCTGCGGCCTCTCGACGGTGCGGAGGACGCGGAACGCATCGGGATTGCGAACGATCCCCCAGACTGGCAATACTCCGTGGCCGTGGTATCACTTCTGGCATTTGCCTCCTCTGCCTCCGCGCCCTCATCGCCCACCCTCTCCGCTCTTGCCACAAGGCACCGGGCTTGAATGCCAGGGCTCTCCAGGGCTTGAATGCACCCAGAACCCTCCCAAGCTTCCTCGTGCCACCCTCGACCACCGCCGTGCTGCCGCATGCCACCCTGATCACTGCGACCCTGGCTCATTCCTCCCTGACCCTTGCCAACCACCGCCCTGCTTCCTGACCCTTGCCACCTGCCGCCCTGCTTCCTGACCCCTGCCACCCGCCGCCCTGCTTCCTGACCTTACCAGCCACCGCCCTGCTTCCTGACCCTGCCACCCCGCCGCCCTGCTTCCTGACCCTTACCAGCCACCTTCCTTCCTGACCCCTGCCACCCGCCGCCCTGCTTCCTGACCACTGCACCCGCCGCCCTGCTTCCTGACCACCCTACCAACCACCGCCCTGCTTCCTGACCCTTACCACCCGCCGCCCTGCTTCCTGACCCCTGCCACGCTGCCTCATGCCGCCCAGATCACCACCACGCTGTCGCATGCCACCCTGCGTTACGCCGCCCCGGCCGCTGCTCGAGAAGCTCGGATATAAAAGGCATTCCGGCGCGCAGGGGTGGCAACAAGGCATGCGCACTGCTTACCGTGGGCAAGCTGCAGCGGTGTCTGTGCTCAAAAACACCCTGGAGGCAGGCAAGGACGTCCCCCCGCCCTGGCTGCTCAACCACCATCGTGCATGAGATCGGTCCATGTGGCATGAGAAGTGTCCACGTGGCACGAGAAGTGTCCACGTGGTACGAGAAGTGCCCACGTGGCATGAGAAGTGTTCACATGGCATGAGCATTGTCCACGTGGCATGGTCTCGCCGGATATCCCCCATCACTGAGCACACTCCGCCGCTGCTCGACCAACATATTATACGAAGACGTGCTCGTGTCCCTCACGAATGGCGCCCTCGCTTGCTGCTCATTGGTCCTGGTGGTGAATGTGCGATACCGCACATGTGCGGTTTCCCGGCGCTGCTTCTTGCAGTGAAAGTCAGACGGGTCATCTTGGAGGCTGTCATCGGAACAGGCGTGAGAAACGTCCCTATGCATTGCACAGGGCAAGGTTACCTAGCCAGCGCAGTGCGGAGGACGGACTTGAAGAATATTGTGAGGAAGGTGGAGGTGACTGCGCGTGTCAGCTACCGCAAGGTATTTCTCTGACCTGTTGCAGTCGTGCGCCAGCTGGAAGCGCTTCAAGAGACGCTCGTTGCGTTGGGACAGACTGGCTGGTAGGGGAGAAGCCCCTGCTGCTGTGGAGACAGTTTGCGCGTGGATCGGGGAAATGGGGGCACACATCTGCACCCCGCATTTCCAAGCTACTCGATGGAGCATGGCTGCAGGAGCTGAGGTGGCAGATAACCCGGTGAATTGCGATGTATGATCATTGAGATTTCACCCAATCTACCGTGACAATCCTCTGGTCTCTCTTAAGATGCCAGAGCTTGAATTTTCAGTAGATGTCAGATTTCCTGTTGTTTCTTTTTACACTCGATCTCAGTGCGAAAGGGCACAGTGCATGCAGTCATTGATTTGATATTTTTCTCACGCTTATTGTGAGTTAATGTCCATCTTGCAATGATTTACATGCTTTACTTTCAGTGCAAAGTCCACTACGACAGAATATAAATTCTGGGTCAGGTAGGAGTGTAATTGAATAGAACTGAGTCCATGACAGTTCAGACTCCTACTTGTACACTTGTCAGATTTCTTGGATGAATCAAATCGACACTAACCTCTTTCTTCCCCACTCATAGCTGGGTGCAATTGATGAATGTTTGGAACCACTAAAAACAAGCGGGATCCAAATTGAACAAAGTCGGATCCCTTCGGCATTGCTCAAGGGAACAAAGTCCCACAAGCGTGGGATTCTTTCACGGATGTCTAAACTATGGATTCCGTTTAATTATTGTCATTTGTTATGGGAATGGCTTCATTCTGCTGCGGAAACCTCTCCAAAACGCCTTACTCTTCTGTCGAGATGACCCAGTGAGTTCCTTCAGTCTGCATCGATATTTGCACTAAGCCAGAACCAGAACGTCCGTGCACTTGTAGCGTTGCTGGCGAGCTGCCTCATTGGAGTGAAGTGGGATGCATCGAGTGACTGAGGCGCTCACATGAATGGCGTCGCAGGGCCGAGCTTACATCCAAGATATCCATCAAAAGCTATATCTGCATCGATTAAGAATGAACTCACAGGCTCGGCTTCACAGGGTGCGCCCATGCAAAAATCAGCTTTGTGGAATTGGGACGTCAGAACGCATCACACCCCTATGAAGTAATTGCTATTGTGCAGCCCTGTTGACCATATCCACACTTATGTGACATGTGAAATTTAAGCAAATGAAACAAACCAAGCATGCGAAGAGCGCTCACCAATGCAAATTCACCTACGGATAAGGCTTGGAGGCAATTGAAAATCTACTTGCCTTTAGTGAACGGATGCGTTTTAATGTAGTTTGGCGGTGGTTGGGTCGATTTTGCTTCATGTGTCATGCAATATTTGGTATATGCAAGCCGCGCAGAAAAGTGCTAATACTTAGCTTTCGAGCTCAAATGCGCTTGCTTCAGAAAGCATGCATATGTTGGCGCATGATTTGAAGTGAAAGATATGCTCACCAAATTGTGTGCTCCCAATTTCAGGCATTCAGTAGCAATGGCCAACACTGAATTTGCTGCAGCCGCTTTGTGATTTAAAAATAAGCCATGAAGAGTAGCGTTCTCCATCGTGTTGTTTGTATAGGTCTCAATAGTGAATAGAACATGATGTTGTTGTAGAAAGTCTTGCTATGATATCGATAGCGTTTGATAAGCGCGATATGAATATACCACTACATATATACCACCTGTGCTATATATATGCTATATCCTATATACAATAGGTCCTCGAACTGTGTGTGAATCACGCGATGATGGGTCCGTAACAAATAATATACGAAGTACTCGATATTGACGTATGATTATATGATTCAGATGACGTAGCATCGCGTACGTGCAAGAGTATACGCATATATTAGGGGTCGGAATGTATCTTGATCGATAATTGCCATAGAGTTCGATCAATCCACTCCACTTCTCGCAGGCCACATGCCCACCCTTGAATCCCACGGTATAGCGCACTTGCTGCACACCTCTAGTACAACCCCAAATTCACTTATTTACATGTTTATGGCACCTTGCGCCTCAGGGTGATACCGATTTTCCATGCGGAAATTTTCGCAACCCCATGCACAACCTTACTCTACCTTTCAGGTGTATAAGCCCACCACCTCCAGCGATAGGGCCGCTTGGCACGAAATTGAATCCCTACGGCACCGCGCGCTTGCACACCTCTAGTACAACCCCAAATGGCATGCGTATGCTCGAAAATGGCAGATTCGTCGAAGGTTTATGCACTTTCTAAGATTTCCAGTTTTGTAGTCTGCCAACGTTTACCGTAGAAAACCTGTTTCCAGTGTCTGCGGCGAGCCATATGACTTTTTTACCCCGCTCCAAGCAGAACTTCTGCTAGTTTAAACATATTCTCGGCACTGTAAAATTTTCAAAGCATTCAGAGAACCTTCATTTTGGCCTCAAACGAAAAGTACCAGAGCCTCCGGTCTAGTACAGATTTTTTTTAATCTTCAAAAAGTGAAGAAGAAGAAAAACGCGTCCAGAGGCTTTGGTTTTAGCCTGAGTAACCCTATCCCTTCGGGGAAAGTGGCATAAAGATAAACCGATGGCGGCGTCGATGTGGAATTGAAAGTCTTTAATCAAGGCCTTCGCGTCAACGTCGGACGGTAGACCAGAGTACAGGACGTTCGACTTGTCCACGAAGGGCACGTGCTTGCGCTTGCCGGCGCTCGCATCCCAAATCTCAAGAATGTGGGCGTAGATGTCCTCGAGCTCGACCTTGGCCAACTCAACGTCGAGACGAAGCGGGGTGAGCACCTTGTCGTAGAACTCCGTGTCGAGGGAAGCCAGCAGTTGCTTCTTGGCCATCATGTCGTCGAGAGGCCCAGAAGCGTCGTTGCTAATAGCAGTCAGGCATGCGTCGAAATCTTGGATAAGGGGGTCGGGGTCCTTCTTGTCGTCGAAAGAAATAGAGCAAAGCTCTTCGCAATGCCCAAGAGGCCGAACCACGCGAGGGATCAATCTCTTGGTGACCTCGAGAATAGCACGCTTGCCATCTCGAGGTGAAGCCCGTCCCGAGGCTTCTACCCAACGTCGTGCCGGCGAATTTGGTGATGTCAACGAAGTCAAGGTCGATAATAGAATAGCATTGAAGATGGCGTTGACCTCCTTGGCAAGGCATGGTATCGATTGTTTGATATTCTGATACTGTCAATATATCAGAATAGCATAATCAATTTATAGTGAATTTGTGCACTATCAGAATATTGGAATTGATTGATATCTCATGTCTAACCATCAGAATTGATTGATCCCCGAGGGCAATAATCAGAATTGATTGATCCCACGGGCTAAACAATCGGAATCGATTGATCCCTGGGTTGAACGAATACAATCGATTGAATCGATTAACTCAATGTTCCGATCCCGGCGGCGTGCCATTTCGATCCGGCAAACCCCGATGTGGGACTTTGGTTGGTCAATAACTCAATATTGTGATAAGGTCGTCTCCATCTTGGACAAATCAATCTTGAATCTAAGTATGATCGGGTTTGGGATGGTGATTGGTCATTCGATGGGGTTCATGGGTATATATGTAGACACTATCTTGACATATTTCGAATTTCATTTTAAGATTATCGAAAACCATGGGCAATAAGCGCGGACGTGGAAAGCAACCTTATCAGGCGAATGTAGTTTCCGAGGGCAAGGGCGCGATCAAGCGCACACACCAAACGCCTTTTGACCCTGCCGGAAGTGACGATGTTGAATACAAGCTTACAAGGTCCGTGAGATACAGACAGAGAGTGCATCAAACGGCGGTGTTGCACAATGGCTTATGGGTTGGAAGAATTTCCCCGAACCGAATGACACTTGGGAGCCTATATGAATTAGAAAACCTGGTTGGCCATGAAACCACCATGATCGGCGACCTCCGCAAACCAGCACGTGTAGTAGGGTGGGGAATCGACAGTATGTATTTAAACCAATTGATACTTCATACCGGTGTATCATGATTGATTGATACTGCCCGTGGAACAATCACAATTGATTGATCAGACTTGCTGAGAATCAGAATTGATTGATGCCCTGGCTTGAAATATCAGAATTAATTGATTAGACATGCTGTGAATCAGAATCGATTGATCAGAAAAGTGAAATCATCAAAAACTACCAATACCGCCTGAACCAACTGATACCATACATTGCTCCTTGGTCGCATCCGCCAAATCAAACAGAGCGGCGTTGGCGGGGTCCTTCTGCTCGAACGCGTGCTGCAAAGATTTCACAATTGAAGTCCAGAGCGTGTTGCGGCGTACTTCATCTCCATGAAAGGTGTCCTCTTTGGAGCCCAAGGCGTCGCGCGAAATCCTCTTGATGATGTCGATGTCCCAAGTAGAATTCTGGACGGCCGTGGCGCGAGTCCGGTCCGGAGCGGTGAGGGCAACTCCCGGAGAATTCGGCGTCGGTCTGTAACGAGACCCGACGTCACGTGAAAAAATCGTGTTTAGCCGAATGCGATTGTGAGCCCCCAAGGGAGGCGTGACGTGAGAATTTACACTCATGATGAAAATCCAGTAGGTGGAAGCGTTGGGGTAGAGGGCCGATGTCGTAGAATACGTAAAAAGCGATGGTCGAGAGCCGTAAGATGCAGTGTCGAAACGGATAAACAAATAAGCCGTAACTGTGAATTTGCAAGATCGTAACGCGACGGCCAAGGAGTCTCACGACAAAAATTGATCAAGTTCCAGTCGAGTGAAATCCAACGCGGACAATACAAAATAATCCCAGGTAGGCGTACGCTGCAGCGAGTCCAAATCAATCCGCCCGTAAACTAGCTCTCAACCGCAACTGCGAAAATCACGACATCAAATTGGGCCCCCAACGCCCCACCAAGCGGAGCGGCTTAGCCACTCATGTGATCAAAAGTAGTGGAAGGTGCCTGGCGCACCATAACTTGTCAGATATATAGTGCTGACTATATATTGTAGAAAGAACTCAGAATGCTTTCACTTAAGATAACATAAGAAGTAAGTTAGATTGAGTCAAACTCGGCTTAAGCCGGAAACCCTAAACCTGTGACACCCGTATTGTACGGAGTACTAGTACAGACAAAGGACTGTGACACACTCGGGGTGTCACATCCAGCACCTAGCGACTTATCTTACATTTTCTGACTCTCCTAGTCAGTCACCACCCACAGTGCTGGGGTGGTGTGCTGAAATCTGTATAGGCAGTCCTGACCGGGAGTCCCGGTCCAGGCCCCTATGACAGATCTCTAGGACCAACACTGGACTGTTGACTGATTTGTAGGTTCGTGTTGTGACACACGCTGTGTCACAGGTGGGCTAGACTCCGAGACCGTCCGAGACCGTTCCGGGTATATCTAGCTTAGGGTTTATTTATCCATTGATAGTTTATCCACACACAGAACGGGACTGTCTGATATCTAGTGTACTAGGATATTCCGGTAATCACAAGCCCGCAGTCCATTATCGCGACACGTGTAGGGCATCCGCTTGAAAACGTGAAAGGAAGTCATCTACATCATACACTTACGTCTGCTTCTGGAGTTGTACACCGCGTGTATCCGGTCCGATGTTTCGTTTGAAAAATGAAAGAGGACCTTCACTCCGAGTCTCGGTGAGACTTGGGTTGAAGATCTCCTTAATCTCTCGCTCTGGCTCAAATGAGACAGCGCGAAATTTCGCAAGTACTAATAGCCCCCCTCGCTCCGGTGACGTGCTCACGTTAGGCTTTGCCAGGCGCGAGGGGGGCCGCGACTACGTTCAAAGAAAAAACCGCGACTAAATGCTGAGACACAAGACAGACTGAATCACTGAACTCTACACAGGTACCTATTTCTCGAAAGATTCCTAGATTCCAACCAAAAATCAGGTTGTCGTTCGATTGAAAATTGAATACTGTGGGCGTCAGATCCGAATATTTCCTAGACTCTAATCGTCACTTTTTCATACAATTAAGGTAGCAGGTTCATTGAACGTGTGTATGGGCGCATGATTGGCCATAATCGGGTGTTCACAGTTTCGTGGAATTAGCGGACGACGCCAATACTATTCGTTAAAAATGCCGTTCTGGTTGCCCGCTCATTTTGAATTCGACGATACCGATGGCGGCGTGCCGCGTGTGGGCCCACGCATGGTACGATAGCATGCCACAAAAGACCTCAGCAACAACTTCTACGACATAATTCTGGCGAAGTGCGCCCCGGCGGCGCAGCGTGCATGCATTCTTTGTTGCGTGTATTTGTTAACGAACCCTGCCTCGCTATAAGATTTTTTATGCAATTCTGTGCACTCGCAGGCTCCTACGCTTCAACAAACGCGACGGATAAGGGTACGCTCTGTCAACTTTTGCACCCCGCCTGTTTGAATGTAGTGCATGCCAACCTCGAACCCCTCAACGACAAGGGAATCCGGACCCTAGATCCGGCGGGCACCGTCCCGTGAAACGCTTGTGAAGGAGTGGGACCTAAGAACCCATGGGAGCGGTCCCAAGAACCTCTGCTGTATGCTTAACTGAAAGTTGCAGGTACCCTTTCCCCGCGGCGGCATCAAGAAGACCGCGGGGCGCTGCTGCTGTGAATGCCCTTTTGTGCGCATCTGTTTATTTCTGGAAAAGCGCTGCTGCTGTGACTGCCCAACTGTGCGCCCAATGCTGCTGTGGATGCCCAACTCGTGTTGCTGCTGTGCATGCCCAACTGTTCGCATCTGTTTGTTTCTGGAAAAGCGCTGCT
>LGRX02012470.1:0-13620 GCA_001247695.2 Cymbomonas tetramitiformis
GTACGGTGTGGGTTGCGGTGTGTATGGTAGTCGCATGGGAAGTGCGCAGTCTGTTGGTGACGGCTGCGATGTGGGGACAGCTCCCTGGACACGCGCCCGAACCTTATTAGGGGCTCCATGTGATAGTGGGCGGTACCGTATGGGCGACGGTGTGCATGGTGGGAAGGCGCCCGGTTGTAGAAGGTTGGGATGTTCAATATGTGGGGACAGCTCCCACTATTACAACTATTCTCATCGTGGCAATAATTATGCTCATCTGCCTTTCAGCCAACGCCCGTTACATTTATGTGAGGCTGCTCCATCCTGTAAAAAGTTTTAGCAGCCTTCGTATCGATGTTGCTTATTGTGTTCTGTCGCGCGGGAGTTGTGCGGGGAGTCGAGCATCCGTAACAGCAAGCGCACACAGTATCACTGGGACATTTGCCGGGTTTGTGTAGGGATGTCTGCGAAGCGCTTATTTTTCTCAGCTGCAGTCCACAACGAAGTACCACACTCAGGATTTTCTCACAAACGCACGGCACGCCCGTCTTGCTGTGCCCCATTTTCAGGGAGAACGGCACATTGTTGTGACATTAGCTTAAGAAAGAGCGCTGGAAACCTTTTCCAGAGGTCTCAGTTCGATTCTGAGATGTCACTCACTTCCACGGTGAGGCCGTGTAGGGAAAATGGCAGGCAGGTACGTTCGCGGAGCCGTAAGCACTTTCTGCAGTACCTTTGAGTGCCATTGCCTGCTTTCGAGTCCGCTGCAGGTCCTTCTTCGGAAGCCATCTTTTCGGTGATACTAGCTCAAAAGAGCGCCGGTTTTTACATTCGGAGGTCTTAGTGTGACTCTGGGATATCACTTCCACGCTTTACGAGTACGCATATCTTCTAGCTTAGGGCTTTCTCTCACATGTCTTAGTTTGCAAGGGTGCTCTGCTGCATTCCAGCTGGGTTCGTGAGCGCAGGCGTGTCCGTTGCGGACCATCCATTGAGACGCATCTCTTTTTGTGATATTAGCTCAATTCAGAGCGCCGGACACTCAGTCCGGAGGTCTCAGTTCGAGTCTGAGATATCACTTCCACCCCTGGTTGTGTAGTGTAGGCTGTAGTGGCTGCAGTGTTCCAGGTTCAAATCCTGACAGCCCCAAGTTCGAGCACAAGTTCTCGGTTTGCAGACCTAGAATATGTACTCGAATCTCGATAGAAAGCATTCAATAGTCCCCTGTCACGAATAACGCTGCCTGGTGTTCCACTCGAGCAACCTTTTATGGGGTCCCTCCTAACGCGACACGGTACAGCATCTGTGTACCTGTAACATAAACATATCAGGTGTGCTTACAATCATAAGAGGGGCTGCAGTCTGACCGATGAGAATACGGTCAGTTCAGGTTAAAAACCTGACCCTACAAAATAGGGATTATTCCAAAGGCTTGGACGGCACCATTCCGGGCGCCCGGAACCGTCCTGAAAATATTTGGTAAAATTCCAAGCCTTTGGAAACCGCCAGGAATTGCAAGGTGAAGCTTTGGGTTTTTCTCTAGGAGTCCTATGGGGTTCCAAGCCGATGGTCCTACGGGGTTCCAAGGGGCTGGACCGAAATTTGTTAGTCCAATGGGTCCTGGTCGATTCCAAGCCGTTGGACCTATGTCCTCGGATTACGTATGACCGAAGTCGTCGGTCCAAGGCGGTTCCAACGGTTTGGAATTCATTTTTGACAATTCCAAGCCTTTGGAACTTTCCAGTCTGAGGTCGGCAGTCTGAAATCGGAGGTTCAACGGCTTGGAACCCCATTGGACCGGTCTCCGCGCAGCACGGGCGTGGTTTCAAAAGATTCCAAGCCTTTGGAACTTGCTAGTACGAGTAATGAAGCTCGAACCCGGAGGCTCAACGGCTTGGAACCCCATTGGACCGGTCTCAGCGCAGCACGTGCGAGGGTTTCAAAAGATTCCAAGCCCTTGGACCTTGTTAGTACGAGGAATGAAGCTCAAACCCGGAGGCTCAACGGCTTGGAACCCCATAGGATCGGTCTCTGCGCAGCACGGGCGTGGGTTTCAAAAGATTCCAAGCCCTTGGACCTTGTTAGTACGAGGAATGAAGCTCGAGCCCGGAGGCTCCACGGCTTGGAACCCCATAGGACCGGTCTCTGCGCAGCACGAGCGTGGGTTTCAAAAGATTCCAAGCCCTTGGAACCCCATAGGCCCAGTCTCTGGGCAACACGGGAGCGTGTTCGGAAATTCCAAGCCCTTGGAACTTCCCGATCTGAGAGCGGAACGCTATGAGCAAATGCTTGATATATAGACTGATAATTCTCTGGACCGATCATTCTTGCTACGTGCAGTTCAAGACCGCCCAAGCCTTTGGAACGATTATGGAAGTGATATCTTATGGGGTCCAGGCTTAGTCCAATGGTTTGGAACCGCTTCGGAACTTGCGTTTGACGGATTCCAAGGCGCATCCAAGCCTTCGGAACCCCTTTGGAACTCCAGGTAAGTTAGTATTATCTGTACAATGCGTGTTATATATTACAGTATATTTACAACTGGTAGGTTCTGACTTGGCAGCACGTGGTGCTCAACGAGACCGATACACTACCGCCTCGAGCGAGGCAATAAGTTAACTAATCTTCGTCATCAGAACTACTATCGCCGATGTCGCCGACAAAATCGACGTGGCGGTCAAGCACGACGGCAAGCACGTTTGTCCGATGTCGAATATTTAATGGAACCTTGTTACCGGTATACCGTGCAAGCCGCAAAGGCTTCCATGGAATGGGCGCCACGACCACTTGATTGTTGATGTCCTTCGCTTCGATGAATGCATCTTTGGTTTCCCATGGCATATCGGTGCGCAGGTAGATGTTTTGCGTGACCGCATCGGAAAGAGCAGCTTCAAGGGGAAACCATCTACACTTCACAAGAATATATGTGTCAGTGTGCACGACAAGCTTGACGACCTTCAGAATTTCGCCATACCTGCCATCAGAAGTGAAAGAATCATGAACACCTGCAAATCGAGATCTACAAGGACGCTTTGGTCCGGGCGTCCGGAACCGTGTGGCAGCATGATTCCGGACGCCCGGAACGTATCGGACTTTTGAATATTTAAACAGATTTAATGAAACGTAGCTTGACCATGGTCCAAACGGCCGGAACCTACACTCCACTCTTATACAGACGTCTGGAACATGTATAGTTGGCATGTCTCACCTGTCCTGGTCGTCTTCTTGCTGCTTCTGTACATTCCAGACTTTAAAGACAGACTTGAAATATCGATGACAAGTAGCCTTGTTCATGTCCCTTTCCAGCGATCTGTAATTAAAATTGCGAACTTTGACGTAAGCATACTCTGTCCACCTTCTCGGTGGTGCCAAGGCGTAACTCCTTTCCATCTCCGTAAACGGAATGACTTCCCCTGTGACGGGGCTCTTGCGCCAGGTTTCAGGTTGATGAAGTATTGGCCTCGTCAAGTTTTGACCTGGGCCTCTGCCCCTGCCGCGACGAGCCGCCAAGCGACGTCGGTTTTGTCTAATGTTCCTGCATGGTCCAAATGCGCGGAAGCAATGTTCCGGGCGCTTGGACGTTAGTTCCGGGCGAGGGGAACACCACTAAACTGCGTACGTGAATGATTAGTAAAAAAAAGCTTCGGTCAAGCAAACATGCATACCTCGTGTAATGGTCTTCAGCACGATTAAATTCTCTGACAATGTTCCCGTACCACTCCACGTTTGTAGCCAGCCAAGCTTGTATCTCCTTCTTATCATCTACGCACCGCAAAACGGAAATTTGTTAAACAATGCGTGCTTTTGACGATCCAATTCCAAACGCCCGGAACCCTACCGGAACCTGGGTCCCGGGCGCCCGGAAGGGTGTGGATGGAACGAGCCCTATTGGCTTGGGCTTTGTCTAATGAAAGGTCCAAGCAGGTTCCAACCGGTTGGACCCTGCTCAATGATACGTTTCCAAACCCCTGGACCGAAATTGGACGATATGCACTTAAGTCTGGACAGTACCTGGTGTCGAATAGACAAGTTTGCCCTTCCTCTCGTTGCCGGTCGCCAACATCAGGGACACGGTGTTCTCGCTACGTGGTTGGCTAATGGTTGGTGGCGAACCATTCGCCTGTAGCAACTGGTATAAGCCGCGTACCAGACTTACCATGCGTTTCAACTCCACCCCTTTCATCATGCTGGCGACAGGGTGCGAGCGAGTCCTGATGATCCGTCTCAGCTCGCCGAAGAAGCTCTCTGGAGCGAACATCCAAAGATCGGGAACTGGTCCTTCGTCACGCATCTGATCCGGAATATGAACGAGCTGGTGCGTTGCAATGACGAAAAGCTCAGGCGAGAGCTCAGCTTCCATGATGTCGCGGACTTCCAATACCCTTGTCTTCAAGGCGTCCATGCCAGTTTTATGATGCTGAACCGCACGCCCAAAACGGAATAAATCAGTATAGCCTGAATGGATAGGTTCCGTGCTACCGGAACATTGATCCAATGTTGGTCCGGCCGCCCGGAATCGTGATTCCAATCCGAAGCATATGAACATGAGCAACAAACATGAAGCAGGTCCGAACGTCCGGACTATGGCCTCCAAACGGTTCCAAGCGCCCGGAACGTGGGGTAAGCAGTGAATAAGTGTTTATACTCACATCGATATCAATGGTTCTGCTCACAATCTCGCGGACCACCGTCGTATATTTCCCAACGTAGGAAGCGAATTCCGGTTGTAGCACATGGCCATCACTGTTCATCCACGCGCTGACAATCGACATGAGTCCACTTGTGATAGCAACTACGCCATGATGTGCTTTCAACTTGCGTGGCGTAGTTTGCGTTCCCGCCTTGATTTGCAGAAACTTCCTCCCAATCGGCCCCGAATCTCGGGTAAACTTGAGCCCTCTTACCCATGGGATAATCTCCTTCAAGGCCTCCTTAGAAGGGGACCACGGAGAGGGTTTCATTACAAGAGATCGATCCCACACACACGCACACAACCTATCCTGGTTCAATACGAAACCTATACAATCTTAATTCATTCATGAAGAAACGTTCCGGGCGTTCGGAACCCACCCTCCAACGTGTGACAGGGGTGTGGATTATCTACATTCGTTCAGAAAATAGCATTCCGGGCGTTTGGAACCCATCATCCAACGTGTGACAGGGGTGTGGACCATCTACATTCATTCAGGAAATAGCATTCCGGGCGTTTGGAACCCTTACACCACCGTCTATCAGGGGTTTGGACCATCATTATATTGGACAGGTGGTGTACTCACATCTCAGCCGTTCTGCTGGGCTCCGGTTGTCATTTTCATTCCTCCTTGGTATAGGAATAAGCCACGGCCTGTGCATCTGATAGGCCCTCGCAAAGTTTCGGCACTTTAAATTCCAGTCATCACCGATAATCGCTGACATAATCCGGCAGGAGTTGTTGGACAAGATGTGCATGACGTCGAAAAGCAAGTCGCGTGGCAAATTAAACTTCACAATCTTGGTAAAAGCACTCGATCCTTTGATCCCACTCCGTGCCATTTTGTCCTTAATGACTTCCGGATGCATACCCGCTTCGATCATCCCGTCGTGCAGGTGCTGCAACTCCCTCACTTCTTTGTCCGTTCTCATCGCTGGCTCTTCACCTGCAAACATCATAAAAACACGATACAGTTGAAAGAATATTGTGTAAAACCACGAGTACACAGGTCCGGCCGTGGGGTGCATGGGTTCCGGGCGTGTGGAATTACTAGCTTTGATCTCTCCATATTTTCCCTATAATGGTCCAACCGGCCGGAACCGGGGCTCCCGACGCCTGGAAGTACAGTCAGAAATATTTTGAAATCTGTCCAACCGTCCGAATACATACTAGGAAGAATGCAGCAGGATCAGACTTACTTGGATTTTGTTGTAGCATCTGCGCGTAAATCGTCTTCTGCATGCAAGACTCTGCCTTTGTTGTCCCGACAATCCAACATTTGGAACATCCCATCCTCGCGTTTGTTCCATACACGTTCCCCGCTTCGGTCAATCCGACATAATCCTCGAGCACCTTGTACAACTTGACTCGAACGGTGAAAGGCTTGTTTTCGATAACGTCCCACACCCGGCAACCGTTCTTTTCGATGTCAATAATCTCGTCCACGAACTTGTGGTAGAAGAGTTGGGCATCTTTGGGTTTGCCATCAATAAAAAAATGCCCCAAAGCACAATGAACTCGCTTTTGCCTCGAAGATGTGCAGGGTAATTCACCACTTGGCAGGTTATAGGTGTCACAGATCCCAGTTTATCTTTGAATTTCTCGATGCCGTCCGCGCATAACACCACAGAGAGGTTGCGCTTGTCCTTGAAGAACTCCGGGTCCTCGAGCATGGTCCTCTGCCAGCTTCGTGAATCTACACCCGCACTAACATGTCTTAGTCCAACCGGTCGGATTAGGTATTCCACACGCTCGGACTATGCTAAGACAACAAAACAGGTTGTTGTAACATATCCATTACGACCAGACTCATATTCCACACGGATGGAACGCCATTCCGGGCGCCCGGACCGTGCCATCCATGCAGATTTACTCGCAATTATCTTTGTTAATCTACATCCGCAAAATTCCAAACGGCCGGAATGCCCGGTCCACACGTTTGGACTATACCAATACAACCAAAATGGGTGTTGTGACATATCCAAACGGCCGGACGCATGTTCCATCCGGGTGGAGGCATGGATCCGGGCGCCCGGAATAGGCAATCCAGCGCTGCCCTAAGCGAGGCGTGCGGCCACCTCGGCGTTGCCCCTAGCGAGGTGCGCGGCCACTGCCCTAGCACCAGCGCTGCCCCTGGCGAGGCGCGTGGTGGCAGTCGCGGCATTGGCGCTGCCCCTGGCGAGGCGCGTGGTGGCAGTCGCGGCACTGGCGCTGCCCCTAGCGAGGCGCGTGGTGGCAGTCACGGCACTGGCGCTGCCCCTGGCGAGGCGCGTGGTGGCAGTCGCGGCACTGGCGCTGCCCCTAGCGAGGCGCGCGGCCACATCGGCGCTGCCCCTGGCGAGGCGCGTGGTGGCAGTCGCGGCACTGGCGCTGCCCCTGGCGAGGCGCGTGGTGGCAGTCGCGGCACTGGCGCTGCCCCTAGCGAGGCGCGTGCTAGCAGTCGCAGCACTGGCGCTGCCCCTAGCGAGGCGCGCGGCCACATCGGCGCTGCCCCTAGCGAGGCGCGTGGTGGCAGTCGCGGCACTGGCGCTGCCCCTAGCGAGGCGTGCGGTCACATCGGCGCCGCTCTGAGCGATGCACGCGGCCACAACCACAGCATTGGCACTGCCCCTAGCGAGGCGCGCGGCCACTTCGGCGCCGCTCTGAGCGAGGCACGTGGCCACAGGCACGGCGCTGGCGCTGCCCCTAGCGAGGCGCGTGGTGGCAGTCGCGGCACTGGCGCTGCCCCTAGCAGGAGTTGTTGGACAAGATGTGCATGACGTCGAAAAGCAAGTCGCGTGGCAAATTAAACTTCACAATCTTGGTAAAATCACTCGATCCTTTGATCCCACTCCGTGCCATTTTGTCCTTAATGACTTCCGGATGCATACCCGCTTCGATCATCCCGTCGTGCAGGTGCTGCAACTCCCTCACTTCTTTGTCCGTTCTCATCGCTGGCTCTTCACCTGCAAACATCATAAAAACACGATACAGTTGAAAGAATATTGTGTAAAACCACGAGTACACAGGTCCGGCCGTGGGGTGCATGGGTTCCGGGCGTGTGGAATTACTAGCTTTGATCTCTCCATATTTTCCCTATAATGGTCCAACCGGCCGGAACCGGGGCTCCCGACGCCTGGAAGTACAGTCAGAAATATTTTGAAATCTGTCCAACCGTCCGAATACATACTAGGAAGAATGCAGCAGGATCAGACTTACTTGGATTTTGTTGTAGCATCTGCGCGTAAATCGTCTTCTGCATGCAAGACTCTGCCTTTGTTGTCCCGACAATCCAACATTTGGAACATCCCATCCTCGCGTTTGTTCCATACACGTTCCCCGCTTCGGTCAATCCGACATAATCCTCGAGCACCTTGTACAACTTGACTCGAACGGTGAAAGGCTTGTTTTCGATAACGTCCCACACCCGGCAACCGTTCTTTTCGATGTCAATAATCTCGTCCACGAACTTGTGGTAGAAGAGCTGGGCATCTTTGGGTTTGCCATCAATAATGCCCCAAAGCACAATGAACTCGCTTTTGCCTCGAAGATGTGCAGGGTAATTCACCACTTGGCAGGTTATAGGTGTCACAGATCCCAGTTTATCTTTGAATTTCTCGATGCCGTCCGCGCATAACACCACAGAGAGGTTGCGCTTGTCCTTGAAGAACTCCGGGTCCTCGAGCATGGTCCTCTGCCAGCTTCGTGAATCTACACCCGCACTAACATGTCTTAGTCCAACCGGTCGGATTAGGTATTCCACACGCTCGGACTATGCTAAGACAACAAAACAGGTTGTTGTAACATATCCATTACGACCAGACTCATATTCCACACGGATGGAACGCCATTCCGGGCGCCCGGAACGTGCCATCCATGCAGATTTACTCGCAATTATCTTTGTTAATCTACATCCGCAAAATTCCAAACGGCCGGAATGCCCGGTCCACACGTTTGGACTATACCAATACAACCAAAATGGGTGTTGTGACATATCCAAACGGCCGGACGCATGTTCCATCCGGGTGGAGGCATGGATCCGGGCGCCCGGAATAGGCAATCCAGCGCTGCCCTAAGCGAGGCGTGCGGCCACCTCGGCGTTGCCCCTAGCGAGGTGCGCGGCCACTGCCCTAGCACCAGCGCTGCCCCTGGCGAGGCGCGTGGTGGCAGTCGCGGCATTGGCGCTGCCCCTGGCGAGGCGCGTGGTGGCAGTCGCGGCACTGGCGCTGCCCCTAGCGAGGCGCGTGGTGGCAGTCGCGGCACTGGCGCTGCCCCTAGCGAGGCGCATGGTGGCAGTCGCGGCACTGGCGCTGCCCCTAGCGAGGCGCGCGGCCACATCGGCGCTGCCCCTGGCGAGGCGCGTGGTGGCAGTCGCGGCACTGGCGCTGCCCCTGGCGAGGCGCGTGGTGGCAGTCGCGGCACTGGCGCTGCCCCTAGCGAGGCGCGTGCTAGCAGTCGCAGCACTGGCGCTGCCCCTAGCGAGGCGCGCGGCCACATCGGCGCTGCCCCTAGCGAGGCGCGTGGTGGCAGTCGCGGCACTGGCGCTGCCCCTAGCGAGGCGTGCGGTCACATCGGCGCCGCTCTGAGCGATGCACGCGGCCACAACCACAGCATTGGCACTGCCCCTAGCGAGGCGCGCGGCCACTTCGGCGCCGCTCTGAGCGAGGCACGTGGCCACAGGCACGGCGCTGGCGCTGCCCCTAGCGAGGCGCGTGGTGGCAGTCGCGGCACTGGCGCTGCCCCTAGCGAGGCGCGCGGCCACATCGGCGCTGCCCCTAGCGAGGCGCGCGGCCACATCGGCGCCGCTCTGAGCGAGGCACGCGGCCACAGGCACGGCGCTGGCGCTGCCCCTAGCGAGGCGCGCAACCACATCGGCGCTGCTCTGAGCATGGCGCACGGCCACGGCACGAGCGATGCCTCGAGCGAGGCGCGCGGCGACGGCCACAGCGCAAGCGCTGCCCAGAGCGAAGCGCACGGCTATTGTGCAAGTGCCGTCCCTAGCCGGGCGTGCAGTGGCAAGCATGGCGCGAGCATGCGCTACATATGCCCTGGCGCGAGGCGCACCCATAGCCATAGCGCTAGCACTGCCCCTAGCGAGCCCCGCGAGCACGGCCATGGCACCGGCGCAACCCCCTGTGAGGTGCACGGCCGCGGTCAGAGCGCTGGCAGTGCCCAGAGCGAGGCGCTAGACCACAGCCAGAGCGCTGGCGGTGCCCCGAGCGAGGCGCGCGACCAAAGCCACGACACAGACGCGCGCGCTGGCGCGACACGCACCCAACTGTCCGTTGATGCGGAGCCTTGGAGGCCGCTCACGGCGCCACCACTAGGCCCATATCCGCAGTCGTCGGTGGAGGTGCTGCCCGGGGAGCGCACACAGTGGCCACCTGACGGTAGTAGAGCAGGAGTGTTGCCCCAGGAGCACACACTGCCGCCACCCGACGAGGAGGCGGAGGCGTCGCTCCGAGAGTGCGCACAGCTGGCCCCTGGCAGCACATTGGCGGTGGGGCCCGACGAGTGCGCGCAGCGGCCACCTGCCAGCAGAGTCGAGTCACCGCGGGAGGGGCGCACGCAGTCATCATCGGAGCGCACAGTCGAGGTGCAGCCCATGGAGTGTGCACGGAAGTCCTCTAGTGGCTCTGCCGAGGTGCTGCCCGAGGAGGTGTCATTGCCGCTACCTAGCGGCGAGGCGGAGGCGTTTCTCCGAGAGGGCGCACGGCTGCCCCCTAGCCACACGGACCTGTTAGGCTTGCAGGCGCTCGACGTTGCGGCCGCGTCGCCCGATGCGGGGAAGTGCTGCGGTGTCCCTGATGCGGCAGGCGCAGCACCCACGAGGCGAGCGAGCCGTAGAGGGAGGCGAGCAGGTCGCCGCGGGAGGCGAGGAGCCCGTGGTAGGCGATACGTGGTCGAGCCATCGGCCGAGGCGTTGGACTCGACAGGCTCGCAGGCTCTCGGCGTTGAGGCCGCTTCGCCGGATGCGAGGAGGTGGCATGATACCCGGGTTGCGGCAAGCGCAACACCCACGAGGCGAGCGAACCGTAGAGGAAGGCGAGCAGGTCGCCGCGGGAGGCGAGGGACCCATGATAGGCGAGGCGTGGTCGGGCCATCGGCCGAGGCATTGGACTCGACAGGCTCGCAGGCTCTCGGCGTCCAGGCCGTGTCGCAGGATGCGAGAGGGAGGAGCGATGCTCAGAGTGCGATAGGCGCGACCCCCACGAGGCGAGCATGCTGTCGGGGGAGGCGAGTAGGTCGCCGCGGGAGGCGAGGGACCCATGATAGGCGAGGCGTGGTCGGGCCATCGGCCGAGGCATTGGACTCGACAGGCTCGCAGGCTCTCGGCGTCCAGGCCGTGTCGCAGGATGCGAGAGGGAGGAGCGATGCTCAGAGTGCGATAGGCGCGATCCCCACGAGGCGAGCATGCCGTCGGGGGAGGCGAGTAGGTCACCGCGGGAGGCGAGGGACCCATGATAGGCGAGGCGTGGTCGGGCCATCGGCCGAGGCGTTGGACTCGACAGGCTCGCAGGCTCTCGGCGTCCAGGCCGCGTCGCAGGATGCGAGAGGGAGGAGCGATGCTCGGAGTGCGATAGGCGCGACCCCCACGAGGCGAGCATGCCGTCGGAGGAGGCGAGCAGGTCGCCGCGGGAGACGAGGGGCCCGCGATAGAAGGCGGATAGCCTCACGTAGGAGGCGAGGGGCCCGTGGCACGAGGAGCTCGGTGGGTGTCGCACCGGACCCCAGTGGCGTTGCCGAGCCAAAGGCTGAGAGCATAGCGCTCACGAGCCTAGCTAAGGGTGTGAGCAGACAACTATCAGTTGCTCCATGCTCACATCCTTACGCACTTGGGGAAGCAAACGCCATCTGGAGAGTCCACCTCTACGAGGGGGCCCTCGAGGCGTACTAGGGAAGAATTAGGAGGTTTAAGACTTAGAATAGGAACAGTAGGCGTACGCGGAGCGACCCTGCAAGGAGGCCCACCCTTGCAGGCGTGTCGCCACGAGGTGAGCACACCGAGGTGCTCACCCGCGCCCTCCCCTTAGGGCCACCGAGAGAGTAGCGTCCGGGAGCGGACCGCTTTTCTTTTGGGGGGGGGAGAGCGCGCCGCGAGTGGCAGATGGCAGCCACCGCGAGCGCGCCAGGCGCACCGCCATGAGGCAGCAGCTCTCGCTGTGCTGTCTCGGGCTGCGTGACGCGCCGCTGCCCCGCCATATGTGCAGATATTCGACGGTATATATGCAAACTCTGTCGCGCCGTATACAAATCTATATACGAATATATGTCAATTCTGCTGCACTTGAGTTCTCGTTCTTCGCCTGAGCGGAGGATACCAATGTCAGGGCTCGCTATGCGAACGCTATGTTGACGCGGCTGCTATTGAACAGTAACAGCCAAAAGTAATATTATGGTGGGTTATGAGTGCAGCAGTCTGGTGACCAGAAGTGCTTGCCCTACGGTCCTGGAAAACGTTAGTATGCTGCTAACGACATGCTAAACGCGTGCCATGGACATGCTATGACATGCTAACGCCAGATAGGTGTTAGCATGCGTGCTAACGGCATGCTAAAGCCCCATAGGCCTGTTAGCATGTCCATGCTAAAGGCATGCTAACGCCACTGCGCCTTAAGCATGTGTTCGCGCCAACTTGAGGGGTAGTGAGTGGTGAGGCATGTGGGGGTGCGTAGATCACCAGGAACATGTTATATGGTGATTAGAAGGGCAGGGGAAGGATATGCCACGGAGTATGATGCGATTCGGGTCAGGTGGTAAGCGAGCGGAATTCCTCGGAAAGGTAGGGACGTTAGTATGTCGCTAGCATGTTCTTAGGACGCCGATAGCACGTCAGTGTTAGCATGTCATTATCACACATCAGACACTCTAAAGGCATGCTAACGCCACTGCGCCTTAAGCATGTGTTCGCGCCAACTTGAGGGGTAGTGAGTGGTGAGGCATGTGGGGGTGCGTAGATCACCAGGAACATGTTATATGGTGATTAGAAGGGCAGGGGAAGGATATGCCACGGAGTATGATGCGATTCGGGTCAGGCGGTGGTAAGCGAGCGGAATTCCTCGGAAAGGTAGGGACGTTAGTATATCGCTAGCATGTTCTTAGGACGCCGATAGCACGTCAGTGTTAGCATGTCATTATCACACATTTAACATTCTAATGTCATCCTATGCACTCAAAGAAGTCGGCCGTTGGTTCGAGAATAACGGCGGTCTCCATGCACGGATGTGGCACAATAACAACTTGTTGTTCTACTCGATTGGGTAATATGAATGGCTCCTTGTGCTCAAAGGCTGCTGGGTCAACGTGCGGGTTGAAGGTGTAGACCGTCCTAGTCAAATCATCCGGGCCGAGAATGGAGTTTCGTAGACGGTAGGCCTTGATCTGTTTCTCGGTCGGCTTTGCAAGCCAATCGCACTTGAGTAAGGTGTACAACTCTCCAGCAATCTCCACTCGCAGTATTTTGGTAATGCGGCCGTGCCTGCATTTCGCCAAGCCCACGATTGTGAAAACCACCATTGCTGGTCCAAATGCCCTTAATATGCGGTTAGAATGGTATCCTTGTGCTAATCACATTGACTGAAGTAATTTGCCGGTGCCCCTTGGAAGCCCGTGGACATACAATGATCAACCCAATCAAAGAGGTCGTAGAAAACGTGGACCATCGCAGCCAACGTCATATGTGATGATTAGGCAATTTGGCCACATAGTTACTTGACACCACACGTACACGCATCGCGTAATCACAGAAGACATGCAGAAGGAACACGGAAGACGTACGGAAGACATTCCAGGTGTCTTCCTAACGTTTACTTGCCAGTCTATCTCCTATACAAAGGACACTTGGCCAAAGTAGTGCGGAGGACATCCTGCAGACAAACACTCAGAAGACGTTCAGAAGGCTCGCGGAAGACACGCAGAAGACATCTCCCCAACATCTTACCGACGTCTTCTTAGGGCTGCCCACGCTTTGA
>LGRX02012470.1:14002-31198 GCA_001247695.2 Cymbomonas tetramitiformis
CCAACGCGCACGGCGGGTCCCAACGCGCGCGGCGGGGGCCAGCACGCACGGTGGGTCCCACACGCGCGGCGGGCGGGGCCACCAACACGCGCGGCGGGTCCCAACGCGCGCGGCGGGGGCCAGCACGCGCGGCGGGGGCCAGCACGCGCGGCGGGTCCCAACACGCGCGGCGGGGGCCAGCACGCGCGGTGGGTCCCAACGCGGAAGCATCCGCGGAATAAGCTTGATCGGAATGTACCCAGAAGATGCGCAGAAGACGTTCAGAACGTCTTCGGAACGACTTCCGATGTAGCGTGCATGCATACATCTTTCATGGAGATATGGGCATGCCGTGCCAACCGGTTCGCACCTTCGTGTTGGCATCTCCGGGGGAGGGTCCTCGGGCTCATGGACTTCGGTATAGGTCATGTCCACAACTTCATCCATCGGGGCTGGAGGTGAAGGCGAAAGCCTTCGCGGCTTCTTCCGCCTATCGCCATCACTCGGATCGCCATCAATCGGAAGCTCCGGAGGACGATGATATGGTTCGCCCGATGCGATTGCATCCCGTATCTTCAACACCATTCCTTGGAGGTTGACGCCAATGGGAGGCTCATCAAGCAGCCACTTATGTTGTCGAAACTCGAAACTGCACCATGCCCGGATCATCGGCCAAGTCCAATGGATCGGAGAAAATGTCCTCTCACGCATGCTCCTTAAAGCCCGGTTCATGCAAGTCGGCACGCTTGCTTGCCATTCTATCTCCTATACAAAGGACAATTTTTAAATTAAGTAGACATTAGTAGAAGACGCGTAGAAGACCCTCTAAAAAGTGAGGAAGATGCCCCGAAGAGGGGTGTTAAGACGTTCGGTGGAAGTGCGGGGTGTCTTCTGCAAGTTTCTGATTTCCAGCAGACATGTCTTCCTCAAAGACATATCTGGAGCAACAGATGCACAGAAGGTATCTGGGGTATCTTCCGTATGTTTTTTTTTTTTTGTTTTTTTGTATTTATTTGAAAATAATAAAATTCGCGAAAAAAAACCATATCAGGTGCACAATATTGGGCATAATTGTATGGTGAAGGTAGAAGTTCAAAAAAAAAAACAAGTGGTTTGTTCGGGAGAGGGGCAAACGTACCAAGTTACTAAGTTAAAACGGCCGGCGAATTTGGTAGAAGAAACTGCTCTTGTTTTAGAGCACCATCCCTGTCACGGGGAGCCCAATCTTTCCCCCCCACTGTAAGGGGGGGACGGTGGGTCACCCGGCGTTCACCCCTCGACCTGTGTTGTCACCAGTCACCGTGTCACCGCTGCCCGACTCAATAAAACACTCTGCTCCGTATTTTATCTCATCTTAGCACACAGTGAATCTCTGCCCCCTGCCATTCTGTTTCACTGTCTACCTTGATATATATATATATATATCCACTCTCATATATATATATCCCTTCTTCCGTAAGGTTATCGGCCACCACTTGGGGAGGTTTTCGCTCTGATCCTTGAGGCCGCACCAGCTCCTCTCGTACAACGAATACCTTCGACGTCCGCACCAGCTTCGTCTTTTTCGTTTCGGCACCAGCCTTCACTCTTTTTTTTCCCGCGTTTCCGTACGCAGGTTTTCGTTACCGCCTTGTTGAACCATCCGAGGCCAGGGTCGCACCAGCGCCCTCATCATTACTTCACACTGAACACTCCGCCTTACGTTGTCGCTATCATGGCATCTACTGGCCGCCGCAGTCTTGGTGACGCACTCCGCTCCGCGCGTGGGGCGTCTGCTTCGCCCACGCCTGCATCTTCGCCGCATTCTGGCTCACAAACATCTTCACCGCACCCTGGCGCTGCCGGCCTTGATCCGGTGGTGCGCATGAGCGCGCTCATCAGCAAGCCCAGCTTCATTTCGCCTGCTGCCACGTCTGCGGAATTTCACCGCGACGCCTCGGTCTGGGTTTCTACACTACCCCTGTCCGGGCTTCGCAGCAGCACGAGTGCAGCGAGCGCATGGACTACGCCTTCAGCTATCAAATGGTGAGGAGCTGGTAAAATTGCTCCGCTCCCATGGTTTTAAACCTCAAAAGGGTTTCACACACGACGGTTCCGACGCTGAGGCCGACTTCGCCATTCTCCTCAGCAACCTTCGCCACGTGTTATCTCCCATCTCTCACTTCGAGTACGACAAAATCTTTGACCTTGAGCACGAGTATCTGGTGTACCACTGGTCTCTCAACGAGCTCCTCTTCAACATCCTTAAGGGCGTCCTCCAGGGTACGGCGCTGGCTCTCTATCAAGAGTCCGCCCGTGTTCACCCACGCGATGGACGCTGCGCTTTGCAGCGCCTTCGGTTTCATGTCGAGGCCACCACTGACCCCGACACCTTCCGCTTCTTCTGGACAAAGCTGCGGTCAACCATTATCGACGAGACCACCGATCCTGCCCCCCAGCTCACGGTACTTCGGGTGCTGGGGGATACGCACCAGCGTCTGCACCCCGCCTATGACGATGCCGGCCGGGCGCAGGATCTCCACCACGTTCTTGGCCGGTCGGCAGCAGGCTCCCCTCATGTGTCGCCACTGTATCTGGTGGTGCTGCGTGAGCTGGCTGCGGGCCACGCCTTCACATTCTCGACTCTCCTTCTTCGCCTCGGCACGGTCTGGCAGAGCGAAGGCCATCTTGCGCGCCTCCGTTCCCCGTCCTCGGGGTCCGGTGGTGGCAAGCATGCGCCCGCCTCTGCGTCCTTCAACTCTGTGCAGCGCAGCAACATCGTTAAACCCGTCGGCGACTGGAAGCCGCCGCCTCGCAACGGCCGCTATCTTGCGTGGGAGGGTGTCGGCTACCCCTGCGTCACGTGCTTTCGCCTCTGGGGGCTCACCGACGCTCACATCCCCACCCACGGCGTCTGCCCCTACTCATGCGCGGCGTCATTTGCCCCCGGACAGGCACCAGCGGGCGCACCGGCAGCACCGCCTCGCCCCACGATTGGGTAAACGTTATTGGACACGAAGTGGGAACTGATTCCGCGCGATCGAGATGTCATCAGACCTGAGACAGGTCGTCATCGTCATTTCGCCGGATCCGAGGTGCCACCGCTCCGAGGTGCACATGGTAAAACTGCGAACGGAAGGTCAAAGGCAAAGGGATAGGCAAAGGGTTTAAGATTTAGCGGCAGTAGGAATAGTTTTCAGAAGCATATGGAAAGTATTCTAGTGCTTCTGAAAACTATTCCTACTTCTTCTATATCCTAAACCCTTTGACTTTCCTTTTACTGCTGCACGCGACCGGCAAGCATCTTTGAAACTTCCGAGTTTCAAAGATGCGTTTTGTATTTTGGGTGCACCCTAAAAATACAAAACAGCCGAGCGCTTCCCGTTTGTGCGGCGTCTGGTTGCAGCCACCTGCGACTCCTGCTCCCGCTACAGCGGCCGCTGTGCATCTTTCCGAGGGGTCTCCCTCCATGCAATTTGCTGCAGCGGACGACTCTGACCCGACGGCCTTCACTTTCCGCCCGCCTCTCGATCACGGTCCTCCTGGACCGGAGCCCGACGACTCTGCAGTTCTCGATGATGCCGATTGGCCGGCGCTGCGTACGGTGCCGTGGATCCCGCCTATCCAGGGCGCCGCTGAAGCTCTCACTCACGCAAACAAACAGGATTGGCCGTAGCATGCACGTGCACGTTAGCATTGCCTTGTAGGTTGGCGTTGGCTTTTAGCCGTGTTAGCCGAGCCGGTATGGCTCCTTGCTTGTCTCTGCACTGTTTTAGCTACCTTGCCTGGTGACACCTTATCCCCACGGGGTGAGGTGGTGTCACGGGGAGCCCAATCTCCCCCCCCCCACTGTAAGGGGGGGACAGTGGGTCACCCGGCGTTCACCCCTCGACCTGTGTTGTCACCAGTCACCGTGTCACCGCTGCCCGACTCAATCAAACACTCTGCTCCGTATTTTATCTCATCTTAGCACACAGTGAATCTCTGCCCCCTGCCATTCTTTTTCACTGTTTACCTTGATATATATATATATATATATATCCACTCTTATATATATATCCCTTCTTCCGTAGCCCTCCTAGCAACGGTCGAACAGTCGATCACGCGCGCATGTCGCGTGAGACGTGATGACTGCACGATACCGCGGATAACAAACCCAGAAAATCTGCCAGCGCTACGCTGCGCTGGTGATGGTGTGGCGTGTGGTCGCGGTCGTGGTCAGGCGGCATCGTCAGCTAGCAACCTAGCATTAGCATCGCATCGCATCGCATCGCATCGCATCGCATCGCATCGTCAGGCCCAGCGCAGGGGAGTGAGCACCGCACCACACATCGACATGACCGTTCGAGTTTGAATTTTATTAAACGTTGAAGTGAAATTTACATCTCCTACACCACTTCTACACCTGCATCCAACTCAAGTCCACTGCAGCCTCGTTTTCCGCGGACTGCTGCTGGGTGAAGCGGTTTTAATTTAACGACGCGACGATATAGGCTACTGTACTACACTATACGTCACCCAAAAGAGCGTGACGATGACGCAAAAGAGCGTCATCGTCATCGTCACGCAAGAGCGTCATCGCCACGCAAAGCAATGTTCGTTCTATGGTTTCTACGAAATCAAACCTCTAAAATTTTATACACAAAAGCGTCACGTCAGTTTTTATTTAACGACGCTATAGGCTGAGACTACACTATACGTGACGCAAAAAGCTAGGCTGTAAACTACTACACTATACGTCACGCAAAAGAGCGTGACGCAAAGCAATGTTCGTTCTGTAATAGCTGGTTTCTGCGAAATCAAACCTCTAAAAATTTATACACAAATTTGTGACGTCATAAAACAGACTTTTTCAAAGAGGGGGACAATCTAAAGATTTTCCCCCAATATATACATTACACTGGGGCTTCAATTGATATAATACTAGGCGGATCGATCTCAAAAAGAGATCTCCACTAGGCCATCTGACCGTAGGATCATGTGCGCGAAAGTGCTTCGCTTTTTGCATCCCAACAGGCCATGCCATAACGCGTGGGTGGCGTCGTGGTAAATGTACGCGACTGCAGTGGCACTGTCATCGTTAGCGTCTGGCGATCGTGAGATCGAGTACAGTAAGAGTCAACCAATAAGAAAACAGAGATTTCGGGGTCAGCCAGCTTTTCTCCTAAACTTGTGACCCCCCAGCTTCGGTACCTAAGAGAGCCGACGAAATAAGAGAAAACCGCTTATTTTGCCAGCTAGCTTTTCTCATTCTTAAGAGTGAAAAATCAGTTTTATCGTATTGGATTCGCAGCACATCCTCACTTCGAAAAAACCGCCCACTACCGTGATGGACGACGCGACACGTTCACAATTGCGGTAAGTTATTAGTGATGTTAGGGAAGGTCTACTCGCACAAGATGACTTTTCTAACATCAAAGTCGTACTTATTTTGCTATATTTTAAGAAAATGTCCTGGGGTCTAGCCAGCCTCCATATTTCTTATTTTTGCCAATCTCTTAACTTTTAAAACCAGCCAGCTTTTCTCCTAAACTTGTGACCCCCCCCCAAAAAAAAGCTGGCTGGTTTCTTAACGTAGCTTTCTCTTATTGGTTGACTCTTACTGTATTGTCACCAAGAAAGTCCTCGCGGATGCTCTTGGTCCAAGCACGATGCAGACGTGTCTTGTAGATGTCGTCAGTCAGCTTGCCTTGCTCCTGCAAGTAACGCCTGATACCCACGTCGGCGTCCTCGTTCGAAGCAGGGTCGGGGGTCGGAACAGTCGGTGTCCGCACCGTCGGGCTGTTCCGAATCCCGTCGATAAGCCTCAGCGAGGCGTCAATGTCGCTGTCCCTCGTGAGGGACTTCTTCGCTCTGGTGGTAACACCCATCTCTCGAAAAGCCCGAGGGAAGGTGGTGTGCATGAGCGTGTTCGGGTGTGGTTGCGGAAAAAAATGGGACGTGAACCGCCGTGGAGCGAGCGAAGAGAACGTGTAAGCGAGGGGCACTCGGAGATGTCGTCGAAGTCGAAGGTGTCGCGAACACCAGCCCAAAACTCAGTAACTAGCGGGCAAGGCATTTTATCGGTTGTGCCGATATTCTGATATATCGATATATCGGTAAATATTGGCATATAAGTCTCAATCGATATCCATCTTGCGCACAATTAATCGATATATCGGTATCGCTTCGCTTCGGAATTCAAAGTGTTATGTGTCGTATATGAGAAAGCGTATATAATTTTGAGATATCGATATGTATCGATATCGCCGATAATCGATTAGCATTATTAAATATCGAAATCGATCGATAAGCAATTCTGCAACCGATACAATGCCCTGCTAGCGGGATCAAGGCCAGAATAAAACTGAGGATGAACATTGCGTCAACTAGTCCAGAACGAGGCGCCGTCCCCATCATAGCCGCTGCCTCAAGTCGCCCGCCGACTCAGCTCAAACCATAATTCCTAGATGCACCCAAACGCGCCCTCGCGCACCACCTGTCAGGGTTATGACCGATGATACATGTGTCATACATGTCATACATGTCATACATGTCATACGTGGCATACCTGTCATACCTGTCAGACATGTCATACCATGTCATGTCATGTCATGTCATGTCGAGTCATGTCATATATTATAATGACAGACAGTCGTCAGTACGGTCGACTATGACATGCACAGTCATATCATCTATCATTTACTCAAGGTGAGACTTGAGTGACACCTGTCATCGAGAGGCCAGTATTCTGGACTCGAGATGGCAAAGCAAGATGGGACCTTGAAGAACCGAATGGTTCGGAGAAAACTCGTCTTCGCTTTAAGCATGTTCTGAACAAGCATGTGAATATCATATGGCTTATTCGTTCAGCCGATACTGATTGTTCAACCAATGCCTTGGGTTCACAACCCGATTGCGGTGGCATCTATGAGATGCAGGGCATTGCGTATAATGAGGTAGCATTGAGCTACAGGAGTGACTTCGGACGAAGCACTGCACTCATCACCCGCACTTACGCTGCACGAGTTGTTACTGTTCAATAACATCCGTGCTATCATATCATATCTATTCGCTTGCTAGCGAGACCTTATCAGTTGGTATTCTGCTCGTCAAGGCGAGAACGAGGACAATCTAGTTTGAGTGCAGCAGTAGATATTGAGTATTGTGTGCGCAGGTTTGCGGAGCGCGAATAACAGCAGGCGTCGCAATCGCACATATACTGACATATCTGCATAATATCGACCGCTGCATAAGCGAAAATTGTGCGCGAGGAGATATCGTCATAATCGCAGTTGATCGTTGGCGATAAATTTCAAAACTGAAATTCCGACCCCATTTTATCTCGAATTATGATTTTATACCTATTAAGGTATCTGAAAAACATAACGTGCATAGTCATATATCGTGTAACACCCTAAATATCAGGTGTGTAACACCTAGGGGTATACTAAAGTTGTTGTACTAAAATACGTGAAAAACTCAAACGTATGATTTGAAAATGGTTATGGTCATCATTTTTTTCGTTACCCTATTTTATTAGCTATTGAAAAATATGCTCAAAATAGTACAGCACCTGTAACGCCCTGATATTATATATATTCACGTGTACAGTTACAAGGATTCGCGCTTTGCTGCTGCTGATTAAGTAAGTAAGGTAAGTAAGGTAATTTGGTCCGGTTCCAAATTATAAGGAGCAGAGGTTGCATACAACATACACTGTGTCGTGTACCGCCTACGATATGGGCGTCAATATTTGCACTTTTAACGCGCTGAATTTCATCCATCCTTGCAAGGATTTCTGGGAATTGGCAGAATGAAGACCTGATTTATATATGCAAAATATTTCTAAAAATTATATATACAATACACTGGGGCTTCAATTGATATAAACCTCTGACCTTTATCGTCTTGGCATGAAGTAAATTGCCTACCTCTGACCTTTATCGTCTTGGCACCAAGTAAATTACCTTACTACCTCTGACCTTTATCGTCTTGGCATCAAGTAAATTACCTACCTCTGACCTTTATCGTCTTGGCACAGTAAATTACCTTACTACTCTGACCTTTATCGTCTTGGCATCAAGTAAATTACCTTACCTTAGTCAATCAGCAGCAGCAGCAGCAGCAGCAGCAGCAAAGCTCGAATCCCAACGGGCGACGCAGTCGAATTTTCGATCTCACGATCGCCAGACGCTAACGATGACACTGCCACTGCAGTCGCGTGTATGTACCGCGACGCCACCCACGCGTTATGGCATGGCATGCTGGGAAGCAAAAAGCAAAGCAGTGTCGCGCACATGATCCTGCGGTCATATGATGTAATGGCGATGTCCATGTTAACATCGCATGGTAATTCATCGTGCTGTCCAAAAAGATCGACGCCTAGTGGAGATCGCATATTTGTGATCGACAGCGCCTAGTACTTAGTCAATCAGCAGCAGCAGCAGCAGCAGCAGCAGCAGCAGCAGCAAAGCTCGAATCCCAACGGGCGATACAGTCGAATGTTCCATCTCACGATCGCCGGACGCTGACGATGACAGTGCCACCACAGTCGCGTGTATGTACCACGATGCCACCCACGCGTTATGGCATGGCATGCTGGGAAGCAAAAAGCAAAGCACTGTCGCGCACATGATCCTGCGGTCAGATGATGTAATGGCGATATCCATGTTAACATCGCATGGTGATTAATCGTGCTGTCCAAAAAGATCGACGCCTAGTGGAGATCGCATATTTGTGATCGACAGCGCCTAGACCTCTGACCTTTATAATCTTCACCCAAACCAAATTACCTTACTTACCTTAATCAGCAGCAGCAGCAGCAAAGCTCGAATCCCAACGGGCGATACAGTCGAATGTTCCATCTCACGATCGCCAGACGCCAACGATGACAATGCCACAACAGTCGCGTGTATGTACCACGACGCCACCCACGCGTTATGGCATGGCATGCTGGGAAGCAAAAAGCAAAGCACTGTCGCGCACATGATCCTGCGGTCATATGATGTAATGGCGATATCCATGTTAACATCGCATGGTGATTAATCGTGCTGTCCAAACGGATCGACGCCTAGTGGAGATCGCATATTTGTGATCGACAGCGCCTAGACCTCCGACCTTTATCGTCTTGGCATGAAGTAAATACCTCTGACCTTTATAGTCTTGGCACGAAGTAAATTACCTTAGTCAATCAGCAGCAGCAGCAGCAACAGCAGCAGCAGCAGCAGCAGCAAAGATCGAATCCCAACGGGCGACGCAGTCGAATTTTCGATCTCACGATCACCAGACGCTAACGATGACAGTGCCTCTGCATTCGCGTATATTTACCGCGACGCCACCCACGCGTTATGGCGTGGCATGCTGGGAAGTAAAACACTGTCGCGCACGTGATCCTGCGGTCAGATGATGTAATGGCGATATCCATGTTAACATCGCATGGCCGACGCGATGTTCGTAAATCGAAATTACCGGATGGAACCTTGGCTGCCACGAATGCACTAAAATGTAACGCCCGACAAAAAGAAATGCGAGCATCGCGGAGCGCCACGTCGGACGGAATGGTAATTAATCGTGCTGTCCAAAAAGGATCGACGCCTAGTGGAGATCGCATATTTGTGATCGACAGCGCCTAGTACCTTAGTTAATCAGCAGCAGCAGCAGCAGCAGCAGCAGCAGCAAAGCTCGAATCCCAACGGACGATACAGTCGAATGTTCCATCTCATGATCGCCAGACGCCAACGATGACAGTGCCACTGCAGTCGCGTACATTTATCGCGACGCCACCCACGCGTTATGGCATGGCATGCTGGGAAGCAAAAGGCAAAGCACTGTCGCGCACATGATCCTACTGTCGCAAACGCGTGCATATGATGGTACAAACATTCTCGGAATCGAACAAACTTAACACTCGCGACTGGTCATAAGCGTCATTAATATTCACTGGTGCCGGTAACTGTTCGAGCAATTCTCAACACAGCATAAGATCGTAGAGCTACAATTTTTTTTAAAATTCTGATATCCTGAGATCGAACGCTGAACTCTTACATGCAAGCCCAGATTTCCAACATCCCCCATCTGTAGCTGCTGCGTGCAGTAGCACAGACTCAAATATGGGCTTGTTCAGCATACTGGGTCGTATCACCATCTGCCATGAACTTGCCCAAACTGAAAGTGAACATACCAATGCCTTCACCTTCTCCACCCTGTAACATCCTGGCTCTGACCAGCGGATTCTTGAACACCAAGACCCACATACACCTGCGGCCAATAGGTCCATGTTCCAGATGCCCAATCACATGCAAGCGTCCCGTCTGACTCAATCGTCTGAAGTACGCAGCCCTGCTCTCGGTCATGTCTGTCAAGTAATAAGATGGAACGTGGACACACGCCACCACACGACTGGCCATTACTGCCAACGGAAACGCGATATCCAGCGCTGCGAACCAAGGTGAAGTCACCACTGCGTCACAGACGCCATACTTCTACTTCCATATACGATAGTTACCTGGCTGAAGTGCGTCATGCGCCTCAGACCAACCCAACTGAGAGTTCCAGTCATTGTTCATGAATCTCAACTGCGGCCATTGCTCCACCATCACCTCACTGATGACCCCAGTGCCTGCCCATGGGTCCCACACGCCATCGACGGACTTCCAGTCCACCTCTGTTGCCAAACGCCTCACCTCAGAGGGCACTGTGATAACCAGTTCAAGCCCCCACTGCAGCGCGCTAGCTTCTCTCACCTGAGCCTTAGTCATGTGTCTCAACTCCCCTCGTCTTTCAACTTCTTCTTCAGCCAACGCAGGCACAAGAGGTGCATCCCTCAGATGCCTTGCCATGACCTTCTGTTCCCGATATTTCTTGCTCAGCACCGTGCGATGCCCCTCATTCCAGTGCCCTGGCATGAAGATCTGCACAGCCTCAGAGAGCTTGTCCTGCCTTCCCCAATCAATCTGATCTGGCATGCCCAAGAACATGTCCTCCTCTTTCAACAGCATCTCCCTTGATGAGATGGCATGCCAAGGCTGAAACTTGTCTCCCTTCACCACCCGACGGGGACCCACGTCTGCTGGCAACAGGCGCATCTCCGCAGACAGCTTCTCATTCAATTGCTGCTCCTTCATGCCCAGTCTGTCCTCTAGGGCACCAGAACTCTCGTCTTTCTGGGTCTGCACCTCAGCGTTGGCGGCTTGCATCCCCGTGCCTAAGCACCTGGGACATAGCCACTCGCCTTCTGGTACTTCATCCAGTGCTGGGGTCAGACACCACAAGTGGTACCCCCTGTTGCATGCGTCGCACAACAACATCTCTGCTTCCCCATCAGTCTTCCTGCACACTTCACATGCTAGGTGCTTACTGGGAACGGCTGCACTGCAGTCGTACTGGTCCTTCACCTGTAGGTGACATGGCGCGATGCTCTGCACGGTGCTCTTCTCTCTTAACTTGGTGGCGTCCTCAAGCACCACCACACCATCTCGCTGTATCTTGACCAGCTTCAGAATGGCAGATTTGGTCGCGACTTCCATGCCGCTGCGAGGCTTCTGCCTGATGATGTAGACGAAATCGCCCACCTTAAACTGGTGTGGACTAGGCTCATAGCCCCCACCTCTTCTCCCTTCATAATGTAGTGTATCACGATGCTGTGCGACCTCCAGGCTGCAACCAGCGTGTACCATCAGTCGCCTCACCACCTGTGCTCTCCGGTGGAGGTCCTTGACTCTGGCATCCTTCTCATCTTCGACCTCAGCACCAAAATCTATGCTGGGTGCCTGTTTCAAATCAGGCGGCACTACTGCCTCTTGGGCAAACAACATGGTGAACGGCGCCACCCCCGTGGACTCCTGGCGTGCTGCATTATAGCTCAGCACTAGTGGCCAGAGCTGCTCATCCCACTCATAATCAAGACCCTTCTCCAAGGCAAGCTTCTTAAAGCAGAACTTCATAGTGCGTACCACTCGCTCGGTCAGCCCATTGCCTTCTGGTGAGTCTGGCGAGGTGACTCGCCGGTCGATCAGGCAGTCTCTGCACAGCTGCTTGAACTCGCCTTCAAACTCCTTACCTCCATCCACCAAGCATTCTGCTGGCGCACCAAACACAGCCAGGACATGACTGCGAAATGCAGCTGCGATGGTGCTCGCCTCCTTGTCGGGAATGGGCACGCAGACTATGAACCTGGTGTAGTGCTCGGTCATGATGAGCACTCGGTTGTTGCCAGACTTGGTCTCTCTCCTCGAAGGCCATGCTAAATCCAGCGACCAGCGATACATGAACGACACGATCTCAAGGGGGGGTAAACATGCCTCCTCTCTCGCATAATGAGTCTTCACACGCTGACAGGTCTCACACTGAGTGACCACAGCCTCCACGTCTTTCTTCAAATCGGCCCACCAATGGCGCTGCCACAAAAGATGCTGCGTCCGTCTTATGCCCCAATGTCCAGTTCTGGAGTGGTATTCCTTAACCAACGCGAGACGGTCAGCAGGCTTAGGTATTCTCACCTCCTTGCCCGACATAGTGACCATGTAGATCTCGTCCGTAGCCTCATCCCATCGATGTCGTGCTGCTCGCCTCCTTACTCGACGAACTTCCTCTTCTGGCAACCTCACTCTACCATTGGACTTCAACCATCAGAGGCACCATGCATCATCGTGTACATCTCGATGCTTGTCACGGTCTACCTGCTGCTCAGCCACGCTGGCCATCAGGTCCTCGAATCTGGTGGTGCACGCCAACCTGGGGAGTCTCATCTCTGAATCTTTGGCAGGCGGATTCCAGGCAGGCACATCCACGCGCGCTGCTGGGGTTGCGCCCTCCTTCACGAAGTGGTTCTCATGCCTCTGACGATACTGCGCCATGGTGTAGAGCTGCCACTCTTTCTTCTTCTTCTTCTTGGTTCCAGCCTTCTGTCGCTGGGCTCCAATTCCTTCTGCACCTTTCTGCCCTTGCGAACACATTACCCGCAGCTTCTCCTCCCAGTCACGATGGGTCATAGTCTTCGCCACCTGCTGGGTATATGCATTCGAATTCTCAACCCATTCCGCCAGCAAAGCTTGCCTCTGCTGAAGGTCCGACCTCTCGTGGTCTGCCCAGTTGTTGTCTACAGCGATGGGCTGTCCTGGGGAATTCTCTGCCTCTGGGGATTCCTCGCTGTGAGGGAGCCCCTTCCTGCTCGCTTCTGCGACCGCCATCAACAGCTCCATTGCCCTGCGATCCATGGCCAGGCCCAGAATGCTTGCCAATTCTACGTCGTTCAGGCCATCGGCCATGCGTAGCTCACTTGCGCTGTAGCCCATGGCTCGCGCCTTCTCGTCGAGGTTCACTTCTCGAGATTCTTCCTCGGCGTCTTCATCGTCCTGGTTGCACACCACGGTGCCCATTCTCGCTCTCCTGAACGCTCTTGACCCTTGCGTCGCCATGATGGTGGGAAGTGCCCTCAATGGTTCTCCCACCACATTCACCACGTAGTGAGGCGCGCGGTCTGTCCTTATCACTGGCCTGGGATGCCAGCCCTTGCATATGATTGACGATACGATTCGTCCTTCTGGTCTCACCACCTTGCTCATGACGGAGCGAAACTGGTGGCTCTGGAACAAGTTGCTCCAATACGCTCGCAATCGGTGTGCGTAAGCGCCTGCTTGTGCTGCATCAAAGGACACTGGTCGGCCAATGACGCTGGCAATGTACGGGAACACCTCGTCCCTGATCTTGGTTCCAGGTCTGTGTGACAACGGAGAAACGTTTTCCAGGATATAGCCTGGAGGCCTCTGCTGCTGCAGCTGCTGGAGTGTGGACAGAAGCCTGACCACTTCATAAAATAATTTGCTGTGCCTGCCATCCAGGCCTGTGAGTGTTCCAGCAGGGGAGAGATCCTGGCATGGGAACCCACATACCATGACCCACTGGCGTCCTTGAAGGGCTCCTGCTCGTATAAAGTCGGCACTGGTGGTGTCGCGCAGATCTTGGGGTAGAGCCCCAAACTCTATTGCACGGGGCGAAATGAGGTCAGGATATCGTCTTAGCAATGCCGTGCACCTGGCCCTGGCAACTGTTCGACTGCTCGGGGATATGGCCTGATACAGGTAGCGATCCACCTTCATCCCACTGCGGAGCAACATCTCTAGCCCAGCACAGAGGCCTCCACATGGCTCGTAGCACACCACGCCTTCCTCCCGAGCTTGCGAGAAGAACCGCCTGCCCAGCACCCTGGTGTCCACCTTCTCAGGCTTCAAGATGCGCTCACCTTCAAAGTACTCATTGCTGTACACAGCAGGGCTTCCCTCGCCGTGCGTGCCTCGCGTAGGCCTGACCAGGCTCAACGCCTTCCAAGCTGCTATGGCTAGCCTTCCAGAGTCGGTCACCAGCTCAGGTAAGTCAGTGTCGAACATGTCCCCATGATTGCATTCTAATTCCTCGCGGTAGTGCAAGTCGAACAAACGATGCACTGGTCCCGTGCCCAGCTGCTCCATGGCAGCCATCCTGCAGTAGTTGGCAACCTGCACCTCTGGCGTGGCCTCTTCCCCCGTGGGAAAGCATCCCCAGCCAACATAAAGCACAAGTGGTCACAGAAGTCCTTCGTGTGAACTTCCCCCACGCCTGCGTGTAACGCAGTCACCTTCTCCCTCTCATGCCTCGCTCCAGTCTCATCTGTCGTGGACGGCAGTGGGTAGCGAGACGGCACGTCAGCGTTGCTGTTCTTGGCACCTGGACGATACTTCACAGTGAAGTCGAACTCCTGCAAACTGATTGCCCAGCGTAGGTGTTGCCCTTGGAGATCGGCCTTCTCCATAAGGGTGGTGAGCGGTGAGTGGTCGGTCACCAAAGTGAAGTGAACTCCATGCAAGTACTGCCTCAGTGTGCGCACTGCCCATACCACTGCGAGCGTCTCCCCCTTGAAGCTGGCGTACTGTCTCTCCGTTTTACTCAGGGATCGGCTGATTGCCATACAAATGTACTCCTTCCCATCATCGTCCTTCTGGCCCAGCACTGCGCCAATGCCATAGGTGCTCCAATCGGTGTACAATATGAGGGGTCTGTCATAATCGATAGGCCTCAGGCACCATTCCTCCCAGAACAGAGAGCATCCTTCAGTTCTTGAAGTGCTCGATCTTGCTCCTTCCCCCAGGCTCCCTTGATGTCAGTGACCTCCTTTTTGAGCAGGTCATTGAGAGGGCGGGCCATCTCAGAGTAGTTTGGCCCCCCCTGGCTCCCCCACCAAGCCCTTGTAGTAGTTCATCATGCCCAAGATCGAGCGGAGCCCAGTCTTGTCCTGGGGGCTTGGAAGCTCCTGGATGGCCTTGCATTTAGCTTCTTGCGCGCCAATGGAGTTGTGACCAATGCGATAGCCCAGAAAGTCCACCGTGGCTGCACCAAAGGTACTCTTGCCTGCATGCAAACGGATGCCAGCGTCCCCCAAGGTGCGAAGTACGTCCTCAACGTCCTTCAAATGCTGCTCAGGCGTGGAATCCGTGTAGACCACTACGTCGTCGACGATTCGTATGCCACCGTGCAATGCTGCAAGTGACGTAACTCGTAGTCCATGATTCTTACGAACGCAGAAGTAGCTCCAGCTGCACCAAAATGCATCGAGGTGTACTGGTACAGCTGATTCTTCCACCAAAACGCCGTCTTGCTCCTGTCCTCTTCCGTGGCCATGGGAATCTGGTGGAAGGCTTTGGTGGCATCCAGCGTGGTCTTGAACTTAGCCTTCGCCACCTTCTGGTAGAGCTCCTCTGGTCGGTGCGGCAGCGTATTATCTTTGAGGGAGTGCCGGTTGACACCCCTGAGGTCCACGCAGAACCTCGTCTGGGTCCACAGGCCAGTCTCGTGATCTTTCTTGCCAGCCACGACCACGTTGCTCGCATGCCTGCAATGCTTGGCTGCTGGCTCTATGAAGCCATACTCCAAAAGTTCCTTGCAATGAATATCGACGATTTCCTGCTCGCCCGGACTGTACTTCCTGGGTCTCTGGTAGGCGGCCTTGGATTCGTCTACAAAAGGAATGGAGAACGTGTTGTGCTCCGCCTTGCCCTTGTAGCCTGTCAGATCGTGAGGACTGTTGGCAAAGGTGGTCTTGCACCTGCGAAGAACATTCCGCATTTCCTCCCAGTGCTCCTCCTTGAAGTCAGGATGTCCTCCAAACGTGGCATTGAGCTCAGTGTCGAGCCACGCTGCCTCGTCCTTGGTCACTGTCGTGTCACCTAGAGGTTGAAGCTCGTCCAACACGGTGTACGGCAAGACCTCATCCTGCTCCGCGACGTTGGCCACCCAGCCCGGCTCCCATTGCCTTGAGGATTGCTGAGCCTCCCAAGAAGTGCAGGGGGACGAACCCCAGGCGCTGCGTGTGGGTGACGTGACATCATACGTAGGCACACACTCGGTCACCTTGCCAGCGACCCACAAGATTCCGCACAAAAGCAGAAAAAATCGCAAAATTCGATTGAAATGCACTGCGGCTGCCGGCGAGTTCGAAGCGAAGAAGCACGCCATTACTCTCCACCCCCCGTGCGCCAAGCGAGCACTCCCACCAGCGGCGGTGAAGACCACGACTGCGAGGACAAGCGCCACGTAGGCGGCTTGCGCGATGCGGTGAAGGCGGAGATTGCGTCGAAGCTGTGTCCAGCGCGCCGCGAAGCGAGGTTTGTCCAATCTGGTCGGCAGAGCGGGCAGGCGTACGCGGCCCAACAAGAAGACCTGGGACCAACGCAGGGACGGAACAGTCCATCCACGGCCACGTCGAATGTGACCTGCGTCCAGCGGGTCGTGCACGACACAGGAGGCGTGGCACGCCACGTCCTCAGCATAAATGCGGGCACAAACCCAAAGCCAGGCGAGGACCACGAGGAGGAGGGCGGTCGCACACTGTGACCAGCACGCCAAGGAAACGACCACCCCCCGAAGGGGCACCACCATCCAACCCTCTGCACGCACACGGTGCACGCCAGCATAGATGCCTGTGGCGCGCACGATAAGCATCCCAACGTACCAAACGTAGGCGAGAGCCCATAAGACCCAGATGTCGTAAGATGCACGAAGGGGACAACGTCGAGCAGCCGACCACCATACGGGCAGTCGGCTCAAAAACGAGGCCACGCAGCGCCTCCACCAAACTTGAAAAGGGCACCACGACAAGTGCCAAGCCATTGCCTCCCACATCGCCCACACGGCGACCACGGGAACGGGACCGCGTCCCAGCCACCACCAAACCACTGCACTGCCCGCAAACGAGATACACGCCCGCAGGACACCTGGCCTCAAGTG
>LGRX02012473.1:0-15172 GCA_001247695.2 Cymbomonas tetramitiformis
CATGGAAGAATAGGCTTGTCGTTTGTGACTTTTCACCTATGGCCTGTGAGTGTGCATGGAAGAATAGTCTTGTCGTGTATGACTTTTCACTTATGGCCTGTGAGTGTGCATGGATGAATAGTTTTGTCGTGAATGACTTTTTACCTATGGTTTTTGAGTGTGCATGGATGAATAGTTCTGTCGTGTATGACTTTTCACCTATGGTCTGTGAGAGTGCATAGATGAATAGTCCTGTCGTGTATGACTTTCCACCTACGGCCGGCGAGTTTGCATGGATGCATAGGCTTGTCGTGTATGACTATTCACCTACAACCTGTGAGTGTGCATTGATGAATAGTCCTGTCAGGTATGACTTTTCACTTACGGCCTGTGAGTGTGCATGATGAATAGTTCTGTAGTGTATGACTTTACACTTATGGCCTGTGAGTGTATGGGATGAATAGTCTTGTCGTATGACTTTTCACCTATGGCCTGTGAAAATATAGATAAATATAGTTCTGTCTGGTATGACTTTTCACCTATGGCCTGTGAGTGTGCATGGATGAAATTTCTGACTTGTTTGACTTTTTCACCTATGGCCCGTGAGTGTGCATAGAGAATATTTCTGTCTTGTATGACTTTTCACCACGACCTGTGAGTGTGCATGGATGAACGGTCTTGTCGTGTATGACTTTTCACCTATGGCCAGTGAGTGTCCATAGATAAATCCACAGATAAATATAGTACTGTCGTGTATGACTTTTCACCTACGGGCTGTGAATGTGCATGGATGAATAGTTCTGTCTTGTGTAACTTTTCACCTCTGGTCTGTATGTGTGCATAGATGAATTGTCTTGTCGTGTATGACTTTTCACCTACGGCCTGTGAGTGTGCATGGGTGAATAGTTCTGTCCTGTATGACTTTTCACTTTCGACCTGTGAGTGTCCATGGATGAATAGTCTTGTGGTGTATGACTTTTCACCTATGGTCTGTCAGTGTGCATAGATGAATGGTCTTGTCGTGTATGACTTTTCACCTATGGCTTGTGAGTGTGCAAAGATGAATAGTTCTGTCGTGTATGTCTTTTCACTTACTTTTGGAATTCAGAGTCGGGTTATTTGCAACAAGCGAGCGTAAACTTTCATTCTCAAAAGATATAGCAGTTCGCAGCTTGAAACGCCGTGAACTCTAGCGCTCAATCATTACTGATTGGCCAGTCTAAGTGAAAGTTCGCTATTTAGTCAGTTATGACGTGCCACTGCCAGGTTCATAACGACTGCAGTGACACGTCTGCGATGGGCCGTGAACTATTACACACTGTGTCTTGCCGATGGTCATCATGTGATCCGACGGCCACGATTAGTTCAGCAGATCTAGATCTAGATCTAAGGGTTTCATAGGGTTTCTTCAGGGTTTCTTCAGGGTTTGATCATCCTGAGTGCTGTACAGGGCCTAGACAGTCATGCTTTACATCAAACTGATCAGCAGACACTGCAGATTCCAACACCCCTTCTAAAGGGTGACTGTCTAGTTGTCCTACTGCCAGTTCTTGGGAATGGTGCCCCTTCAGTCAGCAATGCCCAGTTCTTGGGATGGCGCCCCTCCAGCTCCAGTTTATGGGGATGGTGCCCCCTTCAGTCTTCAGTTCCAGTGATATGGGGATGGTGCCCCTTCAGCTCCAGTTTATGGGGATGGTGCCCCCTTCAGCTCCAGTTTGTGGGGATGGTGCCCCTTCAATCTTCATTTGACCATCACGGGGTAGGTTGTCAAGATATCCACTCGTAGTCCAGGATAAAGCTCAGGATGTCCAGACAGTCCAACCTGACAAGCCTCGGGATCATCATCCTCATGCGAGTCGGAGCCCGAGTCCAGATCGGGGATGGAGTCATCAAAGTTGTCACCAAAGTGGTCACCATCATCATCCTCGGTGAACACCTTCATAGAGTCGAAGATGTGCTTGGTGGCGCCACAATCCAGAACAGCGCTCTTGTCCATAGTGGAGCGGGGCGCAACTCGCAGGTCAGGATCCACCACCCCCCCGGCCACCTTAGCACAGCGAGCAGTATCATCAGTAGGCACCGCCAACACTCTGTCCAGCACTGAATAATTGTCGGAGAGGGCGAGTCCAGAGGGTGGAGGGTCCACAAAGGCAGATTTACCAGATTGCCCTCCCTCACCAAGAGCAAATAAAGCCTTACCGGTGTCCTCCAGGCCAGGGTATAAGTCAGATTGCCCACTCCCACAGAGAGCAAATAAAGTCTCACCAGTACCAGAGTGCTTCTCCTCCTCGCCAGCAGTGTGGGATATAACAACCTCAGGCTCGCCCACCTCCGTCAGGACAGAGTAGTAATTGAACACTGGGAACTCATATGGCTGGGACTCCACAGGCACAGAGCCCCGACCACATATCCAGTGCTCGCACAGGGTCGAACTGGAAGGCAGCGACCCAGAGATGCTGAGATTACCAGAGTGCTGCTCCGCCTCGCCAGCAGTGTGGGATATAACACTCTCACCTGACCCTGAGCTGAGGGCAGAGTGTTCATCTTCCAGAAATTCACATAATGAGAACTCCACCAGCTCGGAGTCCTGATACGTTGATAGCTGGCCCAAGGCTGGACAAGAGGTCAGCGAGCCAGAGATGCTATCACAACCAGATTCCAATAGCCCAGAACCGAAGTCACTGGCATATATATCTTCACCAGTCTCGTCCAGACCAGGGTGTAAGTCAGATGTACTAGCCTCCCGAATGGCAAAAAGGACCTCACCAGCCTCATACAGTCCAGGATAAAGCTCAGATTTCCCAGCTGCAGCACCAAGATGTTCACCAGGCTTCGGTAAGCTACCATTCTTCTCGTAGTCAGCCACCCTCTTGAGAATCGCCGCCTTGGTAGTCGGCGAAGCCGTCTTGAAGAACGCTTCCCGCTTCTCAACGTTCTTGATGAAACAGTCCTTAGCAGAGTGCCCACGCCTGTGACAGACAGGGCACGGGACTTTGACAGCAACCTCAGATTCAAAATTGTCGCCGGTGTGGTTCACTGCGAAGGCACAGCGCGTCTCAACAGCACGCGGGGCGAGTATGGTGTCGTAGTGAGATGTGACGTGGGCCGACAGCACACTCGCGGTCGGCATGGTCTCAGACATGAATTTGGACTTGAGGAGCATATAGTCTGGGTGCAGTCGCACAATAGCCATGGCAGAAAAGATGGTCTCAACCGTCTCCATACACAGAGGCTTGCCAGAAGGAGTAACGCGCGTATTCGCAGAGTACTCGCGTAGACGACGAAGTGTCTCCTTCGACTCCAAAAACGTGGAGAGAGGAGGGGCAAGTCTCGAGAGTTGATTCGTTAGCGACAGCAGCCTGTCCACCTGAGTGATGAAGTAGACAGCGCTGGTGTTGTGTCGCAATTGGGCCAGTTCCCGCCAAGCTCCGTGACCGTCAGAATGTTCTTCGTAGCTGCGAACGATAGCGTTCGCAGTACCCGTGGTAACACGGCAGAGGAAGTCATAAAAAAGTTCATTTGCTTCCTCAAGATAATGTTTATCCTCCCTCACCTCTTGGAGCGGAGTAGACGCCGAAAGCAGCAGTGCTAGAGAAGGGTGGCGTAAAGAAGGCTTAATTCTCGAACAAAACTCGTCCCAAGTTCCTTCCTGGTCAGATTTACCAGAAAAGTGCGAGTCCGCGGAAAGCCCCTTGGTCATCTGAGAAAGACCAGGTAAAGGACGTCGCCCACCAGCGGGCGACAAAGGTAGATGCTTGTCCTCAGGGACAGGAGCGGCGTTGAGGCCTGGCTGATGAAGGTTGCGCAGATCGAAGAGCTGAGCACTCAAACCTTTCACCATATCCTTAAGCGCCGAGATATCCTCCTGCTGGTTACTCAGCATAACATCTCGCGAAGACGACTCGCCAGAATAGGACACTTCATATTCTGGCGCGCTACCAGAAGGTGGCGGTGTCGCAGCTTGGCTATAGCTCTTTCTACCTTGGACCATAGTGAATTCTCTCACGCGCAGCGGAAAGTTTGCGTGATAATCGAAAATGGATCCTCACTTACAACGTAAGTGGGCCCATAACCTTTTGGAATTCAGAGTCGGGTTATTTGCAACAAGCGAGCGTAAACTTTCATTCTCAAAAGATATAGCAGTTCGCAGCTTGAAACGCCGTGAACTCTAGCGCTCAATCATTACTGATTGGCCAGTCTAAGTGAAAGTTCGCTATTTAGTCAGTTATGACGTGCCACTGCCAGGTTCATAACGACTGCAGTGACACGTCTGCGATGGGCCGTGAACTATTACACACTGTGTCTTGCCGATGGTCATCATGTGATCCGACGGCCACGATTAGTTCAGCAGATCTAGATCTAGATCTAAGGGTTTCATAGGGTTTCTTCAGGGTTTCTTCAGGGTTTGATCATCCTGAGTGCTGTACAGGGCCTAGACAGTCATGCTTTACATCAAACTGATCAGCAGACACTGCAGATTCCAACACTTACGGCCTGCGAGTGTGCATGGATGAATAGTCTTGTCGTGTATGACTTTTCACCTACGGTCTGTGAGTGTATGACTTTTCACTTATGAGCTGTGAGTGTGCATGGAAGAATAGTCCTGTCGTGTATGACTTTTCACCTATGGCCTGTGAGTGTCCATAGATAAATATAGTTCTGTCTGGTATGACTTTTCACCTATGGCCTGTGAGTGTGCATGGATGAAATTTCTGACTTGTTTGACTTTTCACCTATGGCCCGTGAGTGTGCATAGATGAATATTTCTGTCTTGTATGACTTTTCACCAATGGTCTGTGAGTGTGCATGGATGATTAGTCTTGTCGTGTATGACTTTTCACCTATGGCCTGTGAGTGCGCATGGAAGAATAGGCTTGTCGTTTGTGACTTTTCACCTATGGCCTGTGAGTGTGCATGGAAGAATAGTCTTGTCGTGTATGACTTTTCACCTATGTCCCGTGATTGTGCATGGATGAATATTTCTGTCTTGTATGACTTTTCACCTATGGCCTGTGAGTGTGCATGGATAAATCGTCCTGTCAGTATGACTATTCACCTATGGCCTGCGAGTGCATGGATGAATCGCTTGTCGTGTATGACTTTTCACCTATGGCCCGTGAGTGTGCATAGATGAATAGTCTTGTTCTGTCTTGACTTTTCACTTACGGCCTGCGAGTGTGCATACATTAATATTTCTGTCGTGTATGACTTTTCACCTGCGGCCTGAAAATGTGCATGGATGGATAGTTCTGACTTGTCTGACTTTTTACCTATGGTCTGTGAGTGTGCATGGATGAACGGTCTTGTCGTGTATGACTTTTCACCTATGGCCAGTGAGTGTCCATAGATAAATCCACAGATAAATATAGTACTGTCGTGTATGACTTTTCACCTACGGGCTGTGAATGTGCATGGATGAATAGTTCTGTCTTGTGTAACTTTTCACCTCTGGTCTGTATGTGTGCATAGATGAATTGTCTTGTCGTGTATGACTTTTCACCTACGGCCTGTGAGTGTGCATGGGTGAATAGTTTTGTCCTGTATGACTTTTCACTTTCGACCTGTGAGTGTCCATGGATGAATAGTCTTGTGGTGTATGACTTTTCACCTATGGTCTGTCAGTGTGCATAGATGAATGGTCTTGTCGTGTATGACTTTTCACCTATGGCTTGTGAGTGTGCAAAGATGAATAGTTCTGTCGTGTATGTCTTTTCACTTACGGCCTGCGAGTGTGCATGGATGAATAGTCTTGTCGTGTATGACTTTTCACCTACGGTCTGTGAGTGTATGACTTTTCACTTATGAGCTGTGAGTGTGCATGGAAGAATAGTCCTGTCGTGTATGACTTTTCACCTATGGCCTGTGAGTGTCCATAGATAAATATAGTTCTGTCGGGCATGCCTTTTTTCTTATGACCTGTGAGTGTGCATCGACCGGGAGCCACTGGGGGGCATGCCAGCAGGGTCCGCTTGCTCCGTAACCCAGAGACCAACAGTTGTTTGGCGATGTTTGGTCACTTCGTATCATCTTTCCATGTTGCTTTGCATTTGGGTTGGGAATATGTATGCGTATGTGGTATCTTGTCACGGCCCCGCCCTGCTCTTGATTCGCTTCTCACATCCACTGGGATGATGGTGGGTTGGCTTTTGCTGGCCGATCTCATGCCGTTCAGTGTGCATGGATGAATTGTCTTGTCGTGTATGACTTTTCACTTATGGCGTGTGAGTGTCCATAGATAAATATAGTTCTGTCGGGTATGACTTTTCACCTACGGGCTGTGAGTGTGCATAGATGGATCGTCTTGTCGTGTATGACTTTTCACCTATGGCCTGTGAGTGTGCATAGATGGATCGTCTTGTTGTATATGACTTTTCGCTTACGGCCTGTGAGTGTCCATGGATGAATAGTTCTGTCGTGAATGACTTTTTACCTATGGTCTTTGAGTGTGCATGGATGAATAGTCCTGTCGTGTATGACTTTTCACCTATGGTCTGTGAGTTTGCATAGATGAAAAGTCCTGTCGTGTATGACTTTTCACCTATTGTAGGAATTCGAGAGTTTCGTTTTCACAAAAGCGACCATAAACTTTCATTATCAAAAGATATACCAGTTCGCAGCTCGAAACGCCACGAACATTTGCGCGCCATCATTACTGATTGGGCGATCTTATGTGAAAGTTCACCAAACAGACTCCTACGTGTCACTGTCGTGTTCATAACGACCGCAGTGACACTCTAGAGTACAGATGAACTCATTACGCACTTCCCGATGGTCATCAGTGATCTGACGGCCACGATTAGTTCAGCAGATCTACAGATCTAGATCTAAGGGTTCCATAGGGTTTCTTTAGGGTTTCTTCAGGGTTCGAGCATCCTGACTACTGTACAATGTCTAGATAGTCATGCTTTACACCAAACTGATCAGCAGCACTTGCAGATTCCAATACCCCTTCTAAAGGGTGACTGTCTAGTTGTCCTACTGCCAGTTCTTGGGAATGGTGCCCCTTCAGTCAGCAATATCCAGTTCTTGGGATGGTGCCCCTCCAGCTCCAGAGTATGGGATGGTGCCCCCTTCAGTCTTCAGTCTTCAGAGGTGGAGTCCTGCAACTTCATGATGCCCAGCCTTTCCCTGTGCATAAGAAATGCTGGTAGGGGAAGAGGTTTGGTGAAGATGTCCGCTGTGTTGTCCGCTGAGCAGACATACGAGGCTTCCGCTGTGTCGGACTTCACCAATTCTCGGATGTACATATTCCTCACCTCAATGTGCTTGGATCTATTGTTGTTGACATAGTCGGAGGCCAAATGAATGGCCCCTTGGTTGTCACAGTACATAGGCACCGGGTTGCAGATGTCCACCAAGTCGTTCAGCACATTGATGATGTACTTGATCTCCCGAGCCCCTTCAGACATGGCGATGATCTCAGCCTCGGTAGTCGACAGCGACACACATCTCTGCATGATCGAGGAGAAGATGAGCAAGCTCCCACACAGGTAGACTGCAATGCCAGATGTGGACTTTCTCGTTGTCTTGCAGCCAGCATAGTCAGCATCAGTGTATATGCACATCGGTAGTGCTCCACATGCCAGACCCAGCCCTCTTGGCACAGAAGAGGTTGTTCGCAGCACCAGCTCGTAGCTCACAGTGCCCTTGAGGTATCTGACAACCTGTTTCAGTGCCACAAAGTGCTCTGGGCCATAGGACGCACAGAACCGAGAGAGAGCAGATACAGCAGCCATGATGTCAGGGCGTGTGCACCTTGCAATCCACTGCAGCTGCCCAAGCAGCCCCCTGAACGGAATGGTGGTATCCTTGCCATCAGACGGGGCAAGAGAGCACCCTGGGGACATGGGCAGACTAGCCGGCTTGGCATCCTTGAGTCCATAGGTGTCAATCATCTGGGAGATGTACCCAGATTGAGAGAGATATGCCACCCCAGGGCCCCAGCGCACACCAATACCCATCACAAGATCCAGAACACCCAAGTCCTTGCAGGCATACTTGGAGTTGAAGGCTGCTACGAAGTTGTCATACCACGTGCGACTGTCAGTGGCCACAATGTAGTCATCAACATATGCCAGAATAATGACCGTGATGTCAGAGTCCCTGATGAAATACAGACAGGGCTCAATATCACTGCGCCTCATCCTCTCGTCGTAGGCCATGATGAAAGCATCGCTGGTCTCAAACCACTCTTTGCCCGCTTGCTTCAGGCCATACACCGCCTTGAGGAGCTTGGCACACGTCCTCCCCTGATACTCCAGCCCCCTAGGGAGCTGGACATACAGATCCTCCTCGAGGGTCGAGTTCAGGAAGGCTGTTTCCACATCCATGTGATACACCTGCAGGGAAAGGTTCAGCGCCAGAATGATAACCAGTCTCACTGAAGACAACTGAGTACACGGGGCAAAGGTGTCGAAATAGTCGACACCATACTCCTGCTTGTTGCCCCTCACACACACCCTCGCCTTGCGCTTTTGCAACTGCCGATGCTTGTCCAGCTTGACCTTCAACACCAACGCCATGTCCAACAGGCGAACCCCAGGGGGCACATCCTCCTTGTCCATCATCTCGAGAGCCTGCTTGACCGTAATCAGGGCCTCCAGCTCTGTCTGGATAGCTTCCATCCACTCATTAGCATCTGGCGCCCCCATAGCTTGCTTGACCCCCTTTGGTTCAGTCACCCCAGGTGGCAGCACATCCACCGAGTCTCCAGCACACGCCTTCGCAACCGCTGCCAAGCATGTGTGCTCAGGAGGGAAATGCACCTTACCCAATGGCAGATCAATGTGCGTGAAGTTCGTGAGTAACATAACACAGTATGGAAATGAGCTGGGCCCCACAGCTCGTGCGCATATGATCCCAGCCTCCAGCTTCTCACGTCCAGCATCTGCCATGACCTCAGTAAACAATGGGTAGTCGACATTGAGGTCACCAGTGTGCACAGCCGAGCGCACAGCAGTCATATGCTTGGGCTGGCCATCCAGATAGTCCCGGAGGCTCACCCAGCATGTCACATCTCCAGCCTTCACCTTCAGCACTGCCAAAATCTCGTCGCTCTCATCAGGCAAATAGGCCCCAACACCAAGAATACCATCTTCCAGGCCACTGGGAAGGGTGTCATGATATGCCGCATCCAGCATCGTCACCATGAAGTTAGTACTCAGTGGGGCCACTGCAGAAGGATCCCATGTGGTGACCACCTTGCCCAGCTTGTCCACAGCCTCATGGAATCTGACCATACCAGACTTGACGATCTTGCCGGACTCAGGATCATACAGTAAGTAAGCTGATGAGACCTCAGAGTGACCAATGTATCTGAGCTGCTTCGCCCGGTCACTGAGCTTGTGCTCCCTGCTGTCTGGGTCCACAAAGGCATATGCCAGACAGCCGAACACTCGAAGAAGTGAGAGGTCATAATGTTTCCCATACAGCTTGTAGTAGGGGGACTGCCTGTGTAGAGGCTTCTGGAACGTCCTGTTCAAGGTGTACACAGTGTGCCGAACAGACAGTGGCCATACCTCCACACCAAAACCAGATGTCACCAGTAGCGCTCGAGCCATCGCCTGCACCGTTCTGTGGGATCTCTCAACCCGAGCCTGGTTCTCGTGGAGGTACGGTGACCCATGGCGCTGCTCAATGCCTCGCTTCTTGCAGTACTGCTGCGTCTGTCCAGCAATCATAGTCGAGTCTCCATCAGTGTGCAGCACCATGTGGTACTTCTCCTCGAGCCTCATGCGGCTCCTGTGCCTTCTGACCTCGACCAGGAACTCCTCCAGCGCCCCCAGATAGTCAGACTTCTTCTTCAGGAAGTATACACATAACCAGGATGTGCAATCATCCAAAAAGAGAACGAACCACCTGTATCCACCAGCACTGTGCCTGAACGGCCCACAGGTGTCAGACCACACCAATAACCCAATCTCCTCAGCCCTCTCCCTGCCCGTAGGCTTCATGGAAGGTCTGATGGCTTTGGTCAGTCTGCAGGAGACACACCTCTCTGAACAGCGCAGCACCAGACTCTTGGCATATTGCGCAGACGTGATACCCATGGGGACCCCCTCGTCCAGCATGTCCTGCATGGTGACGTCGCCAATGTGTCCAAGGCGAAGGTGTGCAAGCATCTTGGCGTCAAGCTTCATCGCCGTATGCCCATCCTTGTACAACACAACCACTGGCCACTTGGTCTCTCTGACCCACACCCTGTCTTCGCCACACATCTCCAGGTTCTCCACGTTGTAACATGAATCCAGCGGAGCTGAGAATATCGTTTCCCCAGCAGGATATTCATGAACAATGGCGAACTGGGATGTAAACTGCCACCAGCTGGCCGTCTCCCATCTGGGTAATACCAAAAGAAATTTGGTGGAGTGAGGTGCCCTATCAAAATCACTGAGTGCCTTCTGCAGGCACCTCAGGATGACATCATGCTCATAGGGCGGGTTGCCATAGCATGCCTCACCTGCCCAGTCCCTGTCGAAGCAAGGCCGGTCAGTGGTGCAATAGTTGCCCAAGACGTGGTTGTCACTGGAGGCAAACAGCTCCAGAGTGAATGGCCCAAGCTCTTCGATGTGCTTTCCAGCCTTCTCAAATTTCCAGTCCGATTTGTCCCGGTCAGAGTCATCGTGATATGCCGCACAGGCCACATATGTATCCAGAGCGCCAGTCACCCGATCCTCATATATGATGTACTGGTTGCCAACCCTGGAGAATGAGAATGTCACTCCCTCACTGGATATCCGCCTGGCTCCAAAGTCAACACTGAACCCAGCATCCTCAAGTGCCACCACTGACACCAAATTGAAGGGCTGCCCAGGGATACAATGTGCACCAGTGAACTGCAGTCCAATAGCGCGCCCAGTGAACACATCCAGTTTGGCAAATGTCACCGTGCCACTGCCCTCTGACGAGACAGTACCTGCCTGTACTACACTGAAAGTGGAACGAGAAGTGGTATCAAAGTCACCCCCAAAACTAGCCATCGAGTTGAATATGTGCTTGGAGGCACCACCGTCCAACATGGCCACTTGACCACCGCCTGCAGCCAATGGCAGGTCGCTTGTGAATACGTCAGTCTTGCTGTTTGCAGATGCAACACACAGGGCAAGTGAGGTGCACATAGGATGCCCCCCTCGTAGGTCACATGCCTCGTCATCATCAGAGCCACTGCCATCCTCCAGATCAGGCGCATCATAATACCAATCAGCCCCAGGGTCAGCGCCCTCGGGACAGAGGTGGTGCTTGCAAGGCGGACAGAACAGTCCAGATGCCCAATCATCAGAGGGGATGCCACCCACTCCTTCAAGGGGCTGCAACATGCACACATCATCCTCCTCGTCCGAGTCCGAGGCGTCCACCAGACCAGGCATAGCATCCGAAGCATAGCCATCATCATCCGAGTCAATGTTAGAAGCTGTATCCATAATACTGATGGAGTAACCAGAGTCATCACCACAATGATGACAAAATAGCCCAGATGCCCAATCATCAGAGGGGATACCACCCACTCCTTCAAAGGGCTGCCATGAGTGTCCACCATCCTCCTCGTCCGAGTCAGAGGCATCCACCAGACTCGGCATAGCATCTGAAGCATGATCATCATCACCTGAGCCAGAGGAATCGCTGAGACCAGGCATATAGCTGAGTCCAGATAGCGTGTGACCGGCCCAGGCATGGTGGTTAGCAGCAATCTGCTCAGGCATTGTGAAAATGGCACCAGAGTCACCCAGTGCATACGCATGCTCAGGCAAAGGGTGAGAAGAGAAGGCATGTTGAAAAGTAACCTGCTCAATACCGTATATCATACAGCTATCCGGCGTGGTCCCAGAGGTAGAATCATCTGAATCCGAAGAGTCATCACCACTATGAGAAGAGCCCTCAGAGTCATATCCACCATGATCTGAACCATCACTGCCATCAGACGAGGAGTCAAAGTCCCACTCATCATCATAGCCATATCCCAGCAAGGCCCAGAAGTCCTCAACCGCCTTCACCGTGTCCCGAGTAACCATACTGAGTAAAGTCACCCATGACTGCATCCTCTCAAAGGATCCTCGTACCATGACCGGCTCCTTCTCAAGCAGACGTTGCAGTAAACCTAGCTGTTCCGCCACAAGGTGCTTCGCATACACCATCTCCTCTTGGCACACCACTCTGCCATTAGCAGGAAAGTGAGGATCCTCCAGCACCTTCAATGCCCTGTCCGACACTTCCACAGAGCCATTCATGAACATAGTATGCACATACTGGACATCCGAAGTGTACCATGGCTGCCTGGGTGATATCTGATACCCAGGCCCAAGATGCTGCTCTCTTCCTGCCTCCCATAGGGCTTGGGTAGGATCAAGCTTCCTCCCAGGCAGTGCTGTGCACAGAGTATCAATGTAGACAAACGAGTCGTACACCGGAGTCACAGGGAAATATCTGTGCTCATTCAATAAGAACCGATGCTTATTGGGCTGATAGGGGTGTGACTTCTTACCAGGCTTCCTCAATGCAGAGTGCCTTCTCACAGAAGCATCAGACCTCCACCGACAGACACCACTCACAGATTGGTCCTCACCTCCAACTGGGAAAGGATCCTCAGAAGATGTAAGTCCACCCAGAACTGCATAGTAGTTGTACAGGGAGACACCAGATTGAGACCCAATATAGTCTTCCACAGTGTAACCAGAGATAAATTGAGGCATGTCGTCAGAGAAACAGGTAACCATGCTGTCCAGCTCACAGATAGCATACAGAGCCTCTCCAGAGGCATCCACACCAGGGTCCTGCTGAGCTTCAGTGACAGCAGCTGCACGATTGGGTAGCTTCCCATGCTTCTGGTAGTCCTGGACCCTCTTCATTATCGCGTCCCTCCTCTTGGGATTCTTCTTGAGGTACTCCTCCCGCTTGTCCTCGTGAGTCACAAAGCATTCCTTGGACGAGTGCCCAGTCATATGACATATCGGACACGGAACCTTCTTGAGCATCACAGTACGTTTCTGCTCCTCCTGCTTGCGCCTGTCCTCCACGATTCCAGCACCCGTCTCTGTAGCTGCTACTGAAGTAGCTATAACGTTGTCGTAGTGGTCACACACCGCGTCACTCAGCTCCTGGAACGACGGTATCTTGTTCTTGGAGTACATAGAACGTACCAAGACATATGCCGGGTTCAAAGAATTCAGCACCATAGCCACAAAGACCGCCTCCAGGCTGGCAACATGAAATTTCTCACCGGTCGGCAGGAATTCGCTCGTGCACGCATATTCCTTCACCCTGTCGAGAATTCGCCGCGCACTCAGAAAGCCCGGCAGTGGGGGAGCAAGCGACGCAAACTTCTTCGTGTCATCAAGCAGAGCCTTGACCTGCCTCACAAAGTTTACGCCCGCAGTACCACCCGCAACGTGAGAGTGAACACCAGAACTAGACATACCAGATTTCGCGGCCTCAGGAGACGCAACAGCTTCTCCTGTCCCCGCATTCTGATTCGCAGCCAACTGGGGCACTGTCTGTGCCAGGACCTGAACCATTTTCATAAGCTCATTTATACGCGTGTCTTGCTGCGAAGATAGCTGTTGTTGTCGCTCATCGATAAGAGCTGTCAGCGCTGCAGAGTCCTCCCCAACTGAAGTTCCATCTTCCGACAGCACCTCCGAGATATCGCCGTAAGTAGATTCCACACCCAGTCCTGGTGGGGTCCGCTCCGCAAGCTTGGCCTTGTCTTGTTTCTTACTCATTTCCGAAAAACGCGCAGCAAAAAAATTGCGTGATACAACCGTAGGTGAACACTTACTGTGTAGTAAGTGGGCCCAAAACCTGTAGGATTTCGAGAGTTTCGTTTACACAAAAGCGAGCGTAAACTTTCATTATCAAAAGATATACCAGTTCGTAGCTCGAAACGACACGAACATTTGCGCGCCATCATTACTGATTGGGCGATCTTATGTGAAAGTTCACGAAACAAAGTCCTACGTGTCACTGTCGTGTTCATACCGACCGCAGTGACACTCCTGACTACAGATGAAGTCATTACGCACCTCCCGATGGTCATCAGTGATCTGACGGCCACGATTAGTTCAGCAGATCTACAGATCTAGATCTAAGGGTTCCACAGGGTTTCTTTAGGGTTTCTTCAGGGTTCGAGCATCCTGACTACTGTACAATGTCTAGATAGTCATGCTTTACACCAAACTGATCAGCAGCACTTGCAGATTCCAATACGCAGCAACTCTTCCCCAATATTGGGGACAGTCGCGTAACTCTTCCCCAATGATAAGGACAGTCCGCAGCAACTCTTTCCCCAATATTAAGGACAGTCCGCAGCAACTCTTCCCCAATATTAAGGACAGTCTGCAGCAACTCTTCCCCAGTAACTACAGTCTGCCACAGCTGCTTTGTCAATAAGGACCGTCCGCATCAGCTGCTCTCCACAGTAAAGACCGTCCGCATAAGCTGTTCCCCCAGTAAGGAAAAAGTCTACAGCAGCTGTTTTGCCAATAAGGATGGTCCGCAACAACTGCTCCGCCAATGAGAACTCTGCCAATAAGGATGATTTGCAGCAGCTGCTGCACCAATAAGCATAGTTGGCAGCCCCTGCTCCACCAATACGGACAGTCTGCAGCAGCTGCTCCGCCAATAAGGACGGTCCGCAGCAGTTTTTAACACAACACAGCAGCGATGGGCAGCCTGGGAATGACTGGGCACTGCAGATTCGCACACGAACTGACACGGCTCTACGTGCTTTGGGCAAGCTTTCCCTCTGCGCGAGATGAGGGCGCCTGGGGGTGGGTTTCCCTCTGTGCGAGATGCGGGCGCTGGGGTGGGTTTCCCTCTGTGCGAGATGCGGGCGCCTGGGGGTGGGTTTGTCCTTGCAGGGCTTGGTGCTGGACGCATCAGCGAAAGAATTTGTGCCGCTGGGCAGCCTGCCTTATCCGGCAGAGCCCTCAGTGGCTCCTGTGTGGGTAGCTTTGGACGAAGGTATAACTGTCGCCATATTTACGTATCACTGTATCCTACCCCTCACACGTCCCTCAGATTCTTCAACTTCATTTTCAGGTCTGAAGTTGTTGTCATATATATGACAAACTATGGAGAGTTCTGGGGCCGCCCATGCGCAATCGCAGCACAAGCCGTGCTGCCAGGTTAATGTATGAATTACCGGTGCTGCCAGGTTAATGTATGAGTTACCGGTGCTGCCATGTTAATGTATGAATTA
>LGRX02012474.1:0-15791 GCA_001247695.2 Cymbomonas tetramitiformis
GAATACTTCTCCAGCTCACCACCCGCAGCTCATCCCCACTGGGCCCAGACAGTTGACTGCTGGCTTTCAGCAGTGGAGACCCTCTCCGTGGCGGAGCAAGCCATGGGCCTGGGGAGACCCCTCTCCGTGGCGGAGCAAGCCATGGGCCTGGGGAGACCATCGCCCTCGTCAATCCGAAGCTCTATAAAGGGGCGAAGGGAGATGACCTCGACTTCGACATGCCTGACTGGCCCGAAGCCAAAGGTGCGAAGCCGACAGAAACTCCACACGAACCCCCTGACCGAGCTCCACCTCAGATAAGGATAACGAGGAGCATGTCACGGGCTGCAAAAGCTTCTACGACCCCAGCACCCCCGCAGTCGGTGTCACTGAAGACGCGAACGCCTGCGCCACGGGCTGATGCTTCAACGGCACCCATTGAAAAGGCGCCAGCGAGCTCACCGCCCCCACCGAAGGTGCCCCAGCAGTCAGTACCACCCTCGACCCTTCCCCCACGGAAGCGACAAGATCGCCTCCCGGAAGACTCGCAGAATTGGCGTTCGCGCAGAGTACTCCTCGAAGTACATCGAGAAGTTTGGACCCTTCGACGTGGACGCCTGCTGCGACCTCGGCGGCCGCAACAGACAGGCGGATCGATTCTAGACAGACTGCCTCTCTGAGAAATGGAGGGGTCTTCGGGTTTGGTGTAACCCTCCATACAACTCCAACCACATTACTGTGGAGGCGATTCTGAACAAGTACATCGCAGAATGGAAGGCGGACCCGGAGAACACTTCTGCGGTCTTCGTCCTGCCAGATCACCAGTCCAAACTCCCCGCGTGGCGTAGGCTATTCAGGAAGGCCAATATGCAGATCGTGGAGGTCGTCCCTACTCACGATGACAAGGGCGAGCCCAATCGGTTCTTCGAGAACCCAGATGGAAAGGCCTTCGATCTTCGCTGGCCTGTCTTGATAGTGCACGCTCCTCCCGCCAAACCGCAGCCGGCACGCGTGAGACATCCACGAACGACCCCCGCTGTGATAAGAACGGGTGAGGCAGCGGACTTCAGAGACACGATCTCCCAGCAGTCAGACTCGAAGTTCCTGAGGGCGCTGAAGGCGGAGTACACCCGAGAGGGATCACTCCGTTCGCTGCGAGAAAAGGTGAAAGCAGCGCCACACCAGTGCCTACAGGACTTCAGGCTGGTGGGTAAGGTAGTTTGGAGAACTGCAGCAGGGAGATATCAGTTGGTGCTGGGGGAGGATTCTCCACTTCGGGAGGTAGTGATTCGCCATGCTCACGAGTCATTGTCGTCAGGTCATATTGGGAGAGACAAGACTCTGGAGAGAGTGCTGCGACGCTTTTATTGGCGTGGTGCTGCAGAGGCGCGGTGTGCCAGTCAGTGAGGCCGAGAGGAACTTACCCAGATGGATTGCTAAATCCTCACAGCATCCCGAATAGACCGTGGCAAGATGTCGCAGTGGACTTCGTCACCGGCTTACCAGTATCAGAGAGAGGCAATGATGCTTTTGTGGCCTTCACGTGCAAGCTGACGAAGATGGTCCACGTCATACCGATGAACTTCGGCGACAGCTCTGCAGCCGTGGTGGCCAGGATCTTCTTTGATTCGGTGTGGCGCTTGCATGGTGCGCCTATGAAAATTGTCTCTGACCGCGACCCGCGGTTTCAAGATGCCTTCTGGCAAGAACTTATGAGACTAATGGGCGTAAAAGTGGCTCGCACCACACCGTACAACCCTCGGTCTGACGGGCAGGCGGAGCACAGCAATAGAGTCATTGAAGACATGCTCAGGTCCTTCGTGGACGCTAATGTGGAGGACTGGGACCTGTTCACCACTAACGTGGAGTTCGCGATCAATGACTCCAGAAGTGAATCTACTGGCTTCACACCATTTGAGCTGGTATTTGGGTTCTCGCCGCTATCGCAGTTGGACCTCTTCCTGGAGGCCGCGCAGTCCACCGCTGGACGACGAACAGGGGGAGTAGGTACCGCCCACGAAGTGGCCGCGAAATTTTCGTCACAGCTGCGGGACGCCAGACAGCGGTTGGGGCTGGCTCAACAACGACAGCGCGAGCAGTTTGATCGCAGGCACGGACAGCGGGAGTATGCTGTTGGAGATCTGGTCTGGATAGAAGCGAAACGTCTTACAGAGAAAGTAATGGATCGCTCCATCTGTAGGAAGTTGACCAAAGGCTGGCATGGACCAGTCCCTGTGACCGAACGCTTCTTCAGCGATATGCAAATGACCATGCCAGAGGCCGACAGGGGCGCTCCAGTAGCCTACCGCCTACGCCTCCCTCCTCACTGGCGGATACATGACGTGTTCGCTCAACATCGCCTCAAGTCGTACACCAGCGGTCAAGACGCTTTCGCCGCGCGCGATCACCTAGCAGTGCCTGAAGAGGTGGTAGTGGACGGTCAGAAAGAAGCACACGTTGAGCGCATCCTCGCACGTCGGGTGCGGTCTGTACGAGGAAAAGAGGTGGAAGAATGGAAAGTTCGCTGGACAGGCTACTCCAAAGCCCACGACCAATGGAGGACCCGTGACAAACTCGAACGCGGAGGCCCACTTCAACAACTTCGTGAATTCGAGCAAGCGAGGCTGCGCATGGAAGCACAAGTTCGCGACGAAGCCACCCGGCGACGTGAGCAACGTGGCCGTCACTCTGCTCAAGCTGGGATGACACTGGCCCACCTCATCACCAACCCCTGCGATGAACTGGACCAGCTCGAACAGATGGAACATGATACCCCTCTGCCATGGGAGCGTCAAGAACGCACGGAAGATGGGTCGTTGGCACTGGTGACAGAGCTACTGGCGATTCAGACAGAAGCAACCCGCACGCCCAGAATCCTTGTACTTTTCAGCGGCACTGGTTCAGTGGAAAGAGAATTCCTAAATTGCTTCCCCACCGCTTCAGTGGTGACCCTCGACTCCGAGCACATCTGGCATCCCACTCATGTGCAGGACATCTTACAGTGGGACTACAAGCAATACCCGCCTGGATTCTTCGATGTCGTTTGGGCAAGCCCCCCTTGTAGACAGTACAGTCAAGCGCGCACCACTGGAGGACCCCCTGATCTTCCTCAAGCTGACAAAATCGTGCGACGAACATTGCAAATCATCGACTACCTGGAGCCGAAACACTGGTTCATGGAAAACCCCAGAGGTCGTTTCCCCAACGCGTTGCGGCTCCGCCCCATGATGCGCCAGCTTCCTCCCCCGCTGGTGTGTACTTACTGCATGTACGGTACTCAGTACATGAAGCCCACTTGCATATGGACGAACTCAGCACCACCCACGCCCTTGTTACGCTGCACTGCTTCAACACCATGTGCGTGTAGATGGGCAACCGGTGCTCACCCAGAAACTGCTCAGCTGGGACCTCATCCGCAGCAGACTGGGGCAGGTCAGTCCGCGAGTGTATATCCTGTACCAGCGCCACTGCTGCGACAACTTTTCCGACATCTACGCCTCCGCAAGACTGAAGACCCGCTTTAGATTCCAAGCGGCACCCTTCTCTGTGAAAGTGGTGCCCTGGTAGCGGCAGGCGAATTGTGCTCGAAGAGGAACCAGAGAACCTAAGAACTGGAGACAAGAAGGAACCAGAAAACCTAAGAACTGGAACTTAGATGGGTACCTTAGCGGAGTGATCCCAGGAGGTAGACCACTCCTAAGGGGGGGAGAGTTGTGCCCGGAGGCACAGCGTGAGCCGATATGCCTATGCATCTGTATGTGTGTCATCGGGGGCAATCTGGGATTGACACGATGACAGTGAAATTGGGCTTGAAATCACGATGAGAATGAGTACCAGATGTCCGGGGTATGACAGTATGACACTATGACAGTATGACACTATGACACTATAGTAGTATGACATTACTGTGGGGTGGTCATCGTGGCACTTAGTCAGACCCTCGAGGAATGGCCGGATTCGCATCGGGATCGGAAAGACAATGAAATCGAATATCAGATGTTGGGGGTATGACAGTATGACAGTATGACACTGTGACAGTATGACAGTACAGTAGTATGACATTACTGTATGACAGTCATCGTGTCAGTCCGTCGACGTAACATCTGAATCGAGAATGACGAATCGGAATTAGAAATGAGATCGGATCGGGAATTGAACGTTGAGCCGTAGTGTGACATCGGCTGCCGGGTGGTTGACCCTGCAACCTGAGTGACGAGTGAATAAGTAGAGCACTTGAGAAGTGTTTGGCCTTCAGAACTCGGAACCGAACTATCGTTTGTACCTCAATCTGGCCCTGATCCAGTATATTATAAAATCCGAATTGTGTACCTTTGCACGTTCAATCAAAAACATTACTCCGAGCATCTGTCGTACTGCCCACGGGCACATCGAAACTGCTGACGGTCTGTGATGATGATGCTGATTCCAGTTTGGAAAGGATCGATTGTGCAAAGGTATCACGATCATACTGTGACGTGATAATATCGTGTAGCTGATGACCCGATGATGCAGAGATAAGAGCGATAAATGTAGGGTCTGGAGATGATATGTTATCAGATGATGCGGATGCCAACGAGGCAATGTGATGTTGCAAACAATCAAAGAGTTCGTAAAGAGCAGATATACGTGCCAGGGCATTTGCAACCTTATTCTTCTCGCCTGAAATGTGCTCAATCCGAAAGTTGTACTCAGAGAGCTCATCCAAACACCTCGCCTGTTTGGGACTTAGTGTGGATTTAGACTGGAAATAAACCAGTGGCTGATGATCTGAGCGGACGATAGTCTCTGGAGCTCCCAGCAAGATGTGGCGGAAGACATGACCCATGACCTCATGGACTCCTTCAGACTTTTATTGACTACCTCTTTGACTGGTTGCTCTTCACCTTTGGATTCTGGGATATGGACACAGATAGTGCTTCGGATATCACAAGGCAGTATATGGTGCTTTGCCTTGCTGTAGGAGTTAGTTAGAGCGTACTCTGCTTTCGCAGTTTTTACCGGCCATACATAATTCATTGTTACAGTGCTTTGGACTCTGCTCATGTTTTGGACCTCACCAGCAGACGGTTTGTCTGCCCGGCGGGTTGTTAGTGATGCTAGGTTTCATAGCATACAGTACTAGTCAGTAGCCACCTCAGCTGAGGTGGTGTGCCGAGATACAGATATTCAGAGGTTTTAATTTTCCGGGAGCAAATTTTGATTGCTGTTTCCGGAACAATTAACTTTTGATTTTCCCCGTAACAATGAATTTTGGCTACGGACACGCATATTTAGGGTTTAGTGAGAGTTTATGGGGTTTATCCAGTAGCCAAACACCCTAAAAACCTAACACTAAACCCTACATATGCTTTCCCGTAGCCAAAATTCATTGTTACGGGGGAAATCAAAAGTTAATTGTTCCGGAAACAATCAAAATTTGCTCCCAGAATAATATAGTTCCGATATTCAGTAGTTTAAGACTATGATAGTATGACATATGACGGTAGTTCTAGACTCTGCATGAGATACACTTATCATAGTTCCATACACGTACTCACTGTACTCGAGATGTATCGACTTCGTACCTACAGACATTGTACATTGTATGACGGCCTAGAGACGAGGGCTGAGCTGAGATAGCCAGCCCGTCAGTATATTATGTTATCATATATGACTCGTGGCTTCGCACATTCCGACCGACTCTAGTGCTTCCTTTGTGTGCTGGATATATATATATATATATCCCGCTACCCGATCTTCTCGCGAATCGATCCTAGCAAGTGGGTATCGCGACAAATTAAGTTCGGCATATGATGTTGTGCGTTTCCTATATCGAAACGAAGGAATACCGCGACTATCGGATGCTCACAATTGGGTTTCCTAGATCAAATTGGCGGCATACCACTCACCACCTTTAAAACAAAAAACGCTCCGCAATCTCGCCTCTGCTCGAAATTTGAACTTAAACTAGATAGTCGGTAGTGTATAGTATGCTTTGAGCTATATATTCTGAACATTGTTCACCCCAAGTGTGTAATGTCGTGATATATCAGTAACGATAACTGTCCTTTTTATAATTGGTTGATAGACCACCAATATATCGAAACTATAGATTGGAAAAAAAATAGTGTTATCTCTCGATAGGGAAACGCACGTTATTCTCTCAAGAGATGCTTTATTTATGTTGTTCATAAGATCATAACTCGTGCGCGATAGCAAAATTTCAGTATCAACATCCTTAATCGCTAATCTCCGATGAGAGTTATTTATATATTCGATAGGTTCGAATATACGTATAGTAATTTAATAAGACTAATTCGTATATTCTACCTAGCCATGGGACGAGTTCTCTTCAAAAATATAGTAAATAGAGTATAGCACGCGCCATCAACAAATTATATATACACGGTCCTCGGAAAGAAGAGAGTACAAGTTCTTAGGTTATTCGTAGTGGACCATCCCATCATAGTTGACTCACGTGCAACAATGCATAATCATTGGGTATCGTCACGACATCAATCCTGTGCACTATATAAGTTAACCCCAAGCCATGAATGAGCATGCCAGGAAGGTCAATGTGTACCGCGTTCATAGCGCACACCTCAAGAGAGATGTTATTTTGGTCGTTGCTGTGCAAACCACTCCTGCATGCAGCCGTCTCCATCACCCCTTCCCCCCCGCATCGCTGATATCGATTAAATATTGCCCTCACACACAAATATGACTAAACGGTCCTCACCCTCCGTATTTTGCATACGTGGTAAGTGCGTCGTGGTAATCCAGAATTAAGTTTCAATGATTAGATGACGCGTCTTTACAATGCCATGAATAATTTTGATCTCTTGCTCACACACACCAATCTTTTCCTCAAAAGGCATACTACTCAGCATACATGGAATGAATATCCTTTGTCTTACATGCATGGTCAGCAATCGTCTATACATGTTTTTTTCATTTATCTCCAGTCTGTGGCAACAAAACAAATAAAATTAGGTGTGTGCCAGGAGGCACGACGTAGCTGCTGAGACACCCGACATAAGGGGGTCCGAACTCGATGAGAATGAGATTTGCGAACTATTAGGGAAATTGGTGAGTGGATGTGACATTCATCTGAGCGAACAGTTGGGGGAAATAATCTGTGAGCTCAGAGGAGAGAATAAAGAGAGGTAACAGAGTTGGCCTCTCAGACTTGGCTGCACATGAAAATAATATTTATGTAGCCCAGGTTTTTGTGGACAGAAAATATACAGCAAGTATATAAGATTTGATAATATGTGAAGAGACATTGCATATAGGTTGATATTAGTCACATCTGAAAGTACCCCTGGGACATTTTGGTATCACAGGCATGAAAGCGTCTTTTTAGCTCGCTTGCGCTTCCGGATTGCAGTTTTGGACCTGTTGGGTAACGGCTTGGATACTTTGTGGCGGGCGTCGAAGATGTTTTCTACGAATATTTTAGTGCTTTCGTAGTGCTTTGTGGGTTAGCATCTTCGGACGGGATCACATCTTACCGTATTTCCGCCATCTTGCGTCAAAATGCCGTTTTGCGCTCATCATCCCGCGTATTCTGACTTTGTAGCACATGTTGGGGGGGAGAGATATGGCCTCTACCATACTTTAGATGAGTTTTGTGGCTTATTTACATTTTTTAAAGCCAGGTTTACCTCACGGTATGGACCGATACAACCTTTTCCGCAAAATATGTGCACCATCTTAGCCTTGGGACCCAAACCCTAACCAAGATGTACCTTTACAAGCTGCCAAATATGGAATTCTGGACAATGCACCTACTTTACTTTTCATGATATGGATACCACTGGACAGTTTGTAGTGACTTTTGGAGCTATGGGACACTTTCTGGTTGTTTTTGGTTGCGCCATCCTCCCATATTTGTGAGTCTTAGCACTCGAAAAGTGTGTCGCGGAGCCCTCGAGGATTTTTTGGAAATGGTGGATAAATGCACGGGACACACTTTACCCACCTCTTGGCCATCCTGGGACACCCTCTTTGACCTTTTTCAACTACTACAACTACACCACCTTTGCCAACTACCAGCAGAGGTCTGACAACCACTTTCCCGGACTTACCTACGTTTGGTTGCACCAAAACGGATCTTGGGAAAAAAAGTGCGCCGGTGGACATGGCGCAGGTGGACATGGCGCCGGTGGTGGAGGCGTTGGACGAGGGTGAGGCCACCCTTGCTGAGCGCGCACACGGGGAGCGCGAGGTGGAGGTGCCGGCGGGCGGGCTGGCACCCTTGAGATGGTGGGATGGATTGCGGTGTGATGAGTTCATCCCGGTGTGGGACGTGCTCGGGGGACCTCGCATGCATGATCGAGTTCCTCTACGGTGGGAGGTGGAGCGCGTCGCTCCACTCCCCGTCACACAGACGGACCCCGATGCTTGGCGCTCGCCTGAGGAGCCGGGGCGGGTGCGCATGTCGACGAGGTGGCCAGCGATCCGCGCGGAGATCTTGCAGCGGGCCACCATTGAGAACATGGAGAGATGTGGCACGGGCGAGAACGAGCGGAGGTGTTACGAGGAGGAGTGCGAGCGGGTTGGTTGCGCCATCCCGACGATCACCAGTCGGGCGCATCTCGTGGCGGCCGCGTTCCAGGATTGGCACGACGTAAACTTCCTCGTGAGGTGCGCGGCATGCGGTGCAGGATGGCCGTCGGAAGAGATCGACGTGGACGAGCCGTACCGGGTCCCCAACTACGTGGGCCCGGAGCACATGGACGTCATGAGAGACGAGATTCGGCGCGAGAGCGAGGCGGGCCACATCTTTCTGGGGAGGTGGCGCCTGCCCCTGGGCATCATTGCCCTCGGCATGGTGGAGAAGGTGCGGAAGGGCAAGATCAAGTACAGGCCCGTCAGCGACTACTCTCGGCCGGAGGACGTGGGGGTGAACGCCCGGATCGAGCTGGACAAGGACGAGTTCACCACCGTGAAGGAGGCCTACGGCATGCTATGGCCGCGGTACTGGATGTTCAAGGTGGACATGGAGACCGCCTACCGGAGCAAAGGCATCGCGTCCATGTACTGGCCGCACCAGTGCTTCGAGTTCGACGACGTGCGGTGGATGGATGCACAAATCCGTTTGGCAACCGGGCCCTGCCAGGCATCTTCATGAGGTGGACGAGGGCCATCGTGGCGGGGATGCGCGCGCGGGGAATCCCCACCGTGGGGTACCTCGATGACTTCTTTTGCATTCTCGAGACCAAGGAGCAGGCGGAGGAGGCTATGCTCCTACTGGTCGAGTTCCTGACCTTCCTGGGCTTCAGGGTCAACAGTGCGAAATGTGAGGGTCCAACGCAGCTCCTGGAGTTCCTCGGGGTCCTGTTAAGCACGGAGAGCGACGTCTGCACGGCCTCCATTGACGAGGAGCGCATCACCGTGGTGGTGAAGTTGGCGGGGGACTTGCGAGCGCGGGCGGCGCGGGGCATGGTGTCCCGGAGGGCGCTGGAGTCATTGCTGGGGCTGCTGGCGTTCTGCAGCCATGTGGTGTGGGGCCTCTCTCTCTACACGAGGAGAGGCTTCGATTTTCTCGCGGCCACCACGGGCAGGAGGATGGTGCGGCTGCCACACCAGGTGCTGGAGGACCTGGCCGTGCTGGAGCAAGTGGTGCGCCAGTACAACGGCAGGAGCGTGGTCCTCGAGAGGAGGCTGGTGGACGAGCGCCATTTCGCCACGGACGCCTCAGGCACGCTGGGATTTGGTGGAGTCTGGGGGAAGCTCTTCTTCCTCCTGAGCTGGGCAGACCTGGCGAGGCTGCCGCAGCGACCTTGGTTCCCGAGGCGACCAGGGTGCCCGTCCAGTTGGAGCATCAACTACATGGAGCTCTTCGTGGTCTGGTGGGCGGTGGTGCTTTGGGGGCACCGGATGAGCGGACGTACGATTGTGGTGAACATCGACAACAAGTCCGCGATGTACCAGGTGGGCAGCTGGTGGGGGCCGGTGGAGTACCTGCCACTGCTGCGGCAGATCTTGTACACGTGCGCCAAGCACGACATCCGCCTGCAGCCCAAGTACATCTCCACCAAGGACAACCTGCTGGCGGACCTCCTCTCCAGGTTGGACATGCCGCGCTTCCTTGGTGGAGCACCGAGCCTTCCTGCGGGCCACGGTTTGGCGGCAGGACCGGGACGACTGGATGGTCTGCCCGGTGCGGTGGGAGGAGCTGGACCAGGAGTTCGGCCCGTTCACGGTGGACGCATGCGTGGCGGAGTCCCGGGCGAACGCCTACTGTTACCTGAGCTGGAGCAGGGTGGAGGATGCGCGGGTCCAGAAGTTCGACGGCCACAACGCTTGGGGCAACCTCCCCTTCAGCATCATCGTGGCCATCATCAAGAACTTTCTGAAGTGCAAGAGGCGACAGCAGTGGGGCACAACAGCCTGTTTCCTCGTGCCGGTGTGGCCGGGAAACGAGGGCTGGGAGCTCGTGAAGAGCCTGCCTGGAATGTTCAAGGTGGTGCGCGAGTGGGCACAGGGCACACACCTGTTCACTGCCCCCGATCTGAGAGGGCACGGCAGGACCGCCTGGGGGCCCACCAGGTGGCCTGTGGTTGTTGTACGGGTGGGGCCGGAGCCGGTGGCCCTTCCTGACTGGGCGTGAGGGTTGGGCAGAGGAGCTGGTGCAGGAGCTGCAGCGCGAGACGGAGCGCTGCAGGGCGGAGGCCCTGGCACCAGAGACGAGGAGGTGCTACGGCACGGGGGTGCGGGCCTTCGTCACCTTTTGCATTGCTTTCGCCTGCATGGGGTGCTGGGAATGGGTACCTGGGCACCTGGCAGGGGTTCGGCAGCTACACCTACAGCGAGGACACGAGTGGGTGCCGGTGGCACCCAGGCACGCGGTGGCGGCCACCCTCCAGGGGGTGAAGCGGTGCTGGGGGAGGCCTCCCAAGCCGGTCATGCCACTCACATTGGCGGACTTGGCTAAGATGGCGCTCCTCATTTCCACGCACGACCTCGGGCAGGAGTCCCTGTGGGCGGCCATCCTCGTGGGCTTCTTCGGTTTGTTCCGCAAGGACAACCTCACCACGGGTAAGACGGGTGCGTGGAACACGCGGGGTGCGCTTGTGAGAGACGACATCCTGTTCCAGGACGACATGACAGTGGTGTGGGTCAGGGTGCGCCACATCAAGACGATTCAGTGCGGAGAGCGGCAGCACTGGGTGCCGCTTCAGGCGGTGCCGGGGTCGCTCCTGTGCCCAGTGCGGGCGCTCACGCGCCTCATGGCGCGCACGGCGGGGCGGCCAGGGGACTCGGCCCTCTTCGTCATGGAGAAGACGGCGGGCAGACGGGCCTCGGTGGTGCCCATGACCCACGATGCCCTGGTGGCGGGCATCAAGGCCCTGGCGGAGCGTGTGGGGCTGAACCCGGCAAGCTATGCCGGGCATTCCTTGCGGAGGGGCGGGGCCACGGCGGCCATGCGCTTGGACGTGAACAGCCTGTACATCAAGATGCAAGGAGATTGGAAGAGCGACTGCTTCGAGCGCTACTGCGAGCTGGACACCGAGCAGAAGCTCGTCCTTCCCGGAGCCATGGCAGAGGCCTCGGCAGCACTGCTCTAGACAGGTGATTCACTCGTGCACTCGGCCCTCCCATGCCTCCGATTGGGTGAGTGTGCCTAGGGCCCTTGAGAGAACCCCAGGCTCTGTCAGGAGAGCCCCTGCTAGGTGCAGGATTGGGTGGAGGCTGCTGCTGAGGAAGCTTCTGCGCGCCTGAGAGGAAGCTACTATCCGTTGCCGTGAGCCAGAGAGGCGCAGCCAGAGAGGCTTAGGCACGGAACTAGCCGCGCAGCTTCGAAGCAGCAGCCTGCTCCCTGACAGACTGTGAGACTCTCATCCAGCCAAAGACTCGGGAGTAATGGAGACAGATGGAGAAGAGCTCGCCAGAGAGGCAGAGCAGGAGAAGCCAGAGAGGCTAAGAGAAGACTCGCCAGAGAGGCTAGAGCACCGAGAAGAGAAAGCTTGCCAGAGAGGCCGTAGCTTGAGAAGAGAAGAGAGGATTAAGACTTGCTAGACTAAATGTAATCTATAATGAAAACTAGCAAGCATCCATTCCTGCTCGTGCTTGCAGTGTTGTTGCTTGTGTGCACCCTGCTTGCATTTCGGTTCATGAATAATTCACAATTATCGCTCACGATAATTTCGGTTATTCAGAACTGAGAAATCGAGCAGGCGCGACTTTTGTCGCCCGGGAGAGGGCCCGATCGGGAATATGACACACCCTGGGTGGCGTCCCGATCGGGGTGTCACGGGGGTGACACCGTCCGCAAGGGAGTATCAGTTGCGGACGCCACAACGGAGAGTCAGTTTCCACACTTCCAAATCCCGAAAGCCCCTGCTTTCTGCTCTGAAGTTTGTAAAACCCTCCCTCCCATCCCTGCTGACTCTGTTGGTTGTGGTTTGGGGGAAGGGTCAGGGTGGAGGCTGCTGCTGAGGAAGCTTCTGCGCTACTGAGAGGAAGCTACTATCCGTTGCCGTTAGCCAGAGAGGCACAGCCAGAGAGGCTTAGGCACGGAACTAGCCGCGCAGCTTCGTAGCAGCAGCCTGCTCCCTGACAGACTGTGAGACACTCATCCAGCCAAAGACTCGGGAGTAATGGAGACAGATGGAGAAGAGCTCGCCAGAGAGGCAGAGCAGGAGAAGCCAGAGAGGCTAAGAGAAGACTCGCCAGAGAGGCTAGAGCACCGAGAAGAGAAAGCTTGCCAGAGAGGCCGTAGCTTGAGAAGAGAAGAGAAGAATACGACTTGCTAGACTAAATGTGATCTATAATGAAAACTAGCAAGCATCCATTCCTGCTCGTGCTTGCAGTGTTGTTGCTTGTGTGCACCCTGCTTGCATTTCGGTTCATGAATAACTGACCATTCAGGGCTCAGGTCAATCGTTGGATCAAACTGGCACTTGCACTTTCACTGACCATTCAGGGCTCAGGTCAATCGTGGATCGAACTGGCACTTGCACTTTCACTGACCATTCAGGGCTCAGGTCAATCGTTGGATCGAACTGGCACTTGCACTTTCACTGACCATTCAGGGCTCAGGTCAATCGTTGCATTTTGGCATCTACTAACATTCTGGGGGGACCCATTTTAACTCCTCTGAAAGTCCGCGGGCTGATAACCAATATATTGATAATCAATCTGCAACCGGGCACCTGTCAGGCATACACCGCCTGACCTGTGGCCAAGCCAATGGCCATTTGAGCTGGGCGCAATACTACTTGTCGACTTGTCAAGCTCCTCACAGTATGGCGCGATGAGCAAAAATCGCATCGCGCCGCGCAGCGCCGTGGACATGCCGAGTTCCTGATGGTATGCTTCGAAGTAAAAAGACACAGAAGCCGCGCAGCGCCATGCGCTTACAAAAGCGATAATCGGGCGAATCCACACACAAGTCCGCCAGCTGCATGCCACATGGGTTGAGCACCAGCAGGGGTGAAGCAAGGCATGCAAGTCGTCTTCTTCAAACCACCAAGGGCATATGTCAACACCGTGAGAAGCACGCGGCAGGATGTCGTACGAACAGGCCTCACCTTTCGGTGCAGGTCCAGGCAGGCGTGGCGGAAGGAATACCACGCCATCCGATCTGGCAGCACATCTTTGCACCATGGGCAGGCAACTCCCTTTCCGACTCCGTGCGAGGCGCCACCCTTCGCCGCAGTCAGTGCTGCAACTCGCTGCTCCATCCCTGCCAGCCACTGATCATGCTCCAAGAGCTTCCCGAGCACTGCTGCCGGCAGCAGCTCTGTGGTGCTCACCGCGCCTGGCCGGGCTGCTGCGGACCCTCTAAAACTGCCTGCGCTTGCCACACCTAGTGGCGTCAGCACTGTTGCCTGTGTTGTCTCACCATTGCTGCTACAAGGTGGATCGGTGGCTGTAGCCTCCTCCTCCTCCCCCTCCTCCTGTTGTCGTTGCTGCTCAAGCCAATATTTATACAAAACCTCTCCGTAATTATTCAGCTTCCCGGGTGCACCGGGATGTCCCATCACGGCACGGTACCTGCCAGCGCCATCCCCTCCCTTACCTCCCGCTATTTCTTACGCCTCTCACTTCCCTTGCCTCTGTCTCCTTTGACATATTTAAGGATGTAAAGACCGAGGCCGACATCCGGGAGCACCTCCCAGGGATCGCTGCGAGCCCGTGCCCACGCGGCCCGGAGGCGACCTCAGCGCTTTTGCGGTAGCAAGGCCGTTGTGGACAAGTGGAGCTGCCACTGCATGGTGTGACAGCACGGAGGAGTGTCCACATATCACACCGCATGCATCGACGGTGCGCTTTTGCGGTTCAGAAGGTGTTGATCGAGATACCGAGATGCTTGGCAAGGTCTGTGACCTAGGGTCAGTGACGAGGACGCACTTGTACCACCGAGGCTATTCCCCCAACTATCGACCTGACACCGCGGTCTCCAACCACGACAGCGTCCCGTGGCAGAAGTAGTTGTCGACTTCCCAGGCGCCTTCTGCACCTCCGAGGCCTCGGCAGCTCGGGCCCGGCCGCACGCCACTGCGCAGCATGGTGAAGCAAGGAGACTTTGCATGGGGACATCCGGTCCGGAAAAGTATTGCCCTTCGTGGTAAGAGGGGGTTTGGTTCACTCCGGGCGCAGGCGACGCAGCTTCTGGACGAGAGCGCTGGGAGGAGGCGGGGACGCTGGGGGGCGCAGGCGACGCAGCTTCTGGACGAGAGCGCTGGGAGGAGGCGGGGACGCGGGGGCGCAGGCGACGCAGCTTCTGGACGAGAGCGCTGGGAGGAGGCGGGGACGCTGGGGGGCGCAGGCGACGCAGCTTCTGGACGAGAGCGGGGAGGAGGCGGGGACGCGGGGCGCGAGGCGCCGCAGCTTCTGACGAGGCGCTGGGAAGAGGCGGGGACGCCGTGCGCAGCCGCTGCAGCTTCTGGACGAGAGTGCTGGGAGGCGGGGACGCGGGGGCGCAGGCGCCGCAGCTTCTGGACGAGCGCTGGGAGGAGGCGGGGACGCTGGGGGCGCAGGGCGACGCAGCTTCTGGACGAGAGCGCTGGGAGGAGGCGGGGACGCTGGGGGGCGCAGGCGACCAGCTTCTGACGAGAGCGCTGGGCGGGGACGCTGGGGGCGCAGGCGACGCAGCTTCTGGACGAGAGCTGGGAGGAGGCGACGCTGGGGGGCGCAGGCGACGCAGCTTCTGGACGAGAGCGCTGGGAGGAGGCGGGGACGCTGGGGGCGCAGGCGCCGCAGCTTGGACGAGAGCGCTGGGAGGAGGCGGGGACGCTGGGGGCGCAGGCGACCCGGACGAGCTTGGGGCGCAGGCGCCGCAGCTTCTGGACGAGAGCGCTGGGAGGAGGCGGGGACGCTGGGGGGCGCAGGCGCCGCAACTTCCGGACGAGAGCGCTGGGAGGAGGCGGGGACGCTGGGGGGCGCAGGCGTCTGCCCGGATGCGGTTGACACCTCTTTCACTTGCTCTACCGTCCAAAAATGCAGCTTTCAAAAATGCATCCCGGCACTCCGTGGTCTGCAGCTTTCAAAAATGCATCCCGGCACTCCGTGGTCTGCAGCTTTCAAAAATGCATCCCGGCACTCCGCGGTCTGCAGCTTTCAAAAATGCATCCCGGCACTCCGTGGTCTGCAGCTTTCTCAACACACTAAAACAGCCGCGGTATAAATGAGTTTTTTCTTCGATGCGGTTCCAAGGGTTGCAGGCGAGCATCGTTGAAACTTGAAAGTTTCAAACATGCATTATGCTTAGGAGCAAATTCAAACCCAACTAAACGAACAACACTTGCCCTGAGTCGCTTTAGGCTCCGAGTGAAATCCCGAAATGCGTTATAACAACTTAGCGAAACGCATTCTGACAA
>LGRX02012477.1:0-14107 GCA_001247695.2 Cymbomonas tetramitiformis
CCTGAGGCTCCCGCTGAAAAGGCTGGTGACCCGCATCCTGCAGCCGATGCCCGCCCTATGTGCACCAATTGGAAGGCTTTAGGGCCGCCCGCACCCTGCTGGTGATGCCACCTTTGGGTCCAGTAATGGACTGTGCGGCTTCGGTGCCGTTGAAGAGCTGCGGGAACACCCGCTCTGCGTCAGGTGTGCGGGCCAGCAGCCGGCTCCGGGCGATCGGGTCCATCAGCTGGATCTCCATGTCTGTGGTCCGACCAATCCCGGCGCGCCACACACTTCATTCACAACTCATAGACTCTACCAGGCACCCAACGGTGGGCACATCGGAGTAAGCAACTTTGCGGATGTGTGTAGTGGCATTGCGCGGGCTCCTGGCTGATAGGGTGCTTTGGATGTGTGTAGTGGCATTACGCGGGCTCCAACTGATGGGGGTAAGCACCTTTGTATGAGGATGTGTGTAGTGGCATTGCGCGGGCTCCTGGCTGATGAGTGACGCTGTCGGATGTGTGTAGTGGCATTGCGCGGGCTCCTGGCTGATGAGGTAGCACCTTTGCGGATGTGTGTGGTAATATTATAGCGGGCTCCTGGCTGATGGGGGTAAGCACCTTTGAGGATGTGTCATAATAGTGGCATTGCGCGGGCTCCTGGCTGATGAGGTAGCACCTTTGCGGATGTGTGTAGTGGCATTGCGGGCTCCTGGCTGATGAGGGTAAGCACACACCACTCACGGATGTGTGTAGTGGCATTACGCGGGCTCCTGGCTGATGAGGGTAAACACCTTTACGGATGTGTGTAGTGGCATTTGCGGGCTCTGGCTGATGAGGAGCTTGCCTTTGCGGATGTGTGTAGTGGCATTGCGCGGGCTCCTGGCTGATGAGGTAGCACCTTTGCGGATGTGTAGTGGCATTGCGCGGGCTCCTGGCTGATGGTAGCACCTTTGCGGATGTGTAGTGGCATTGCCGCCGGGCTCCTGGCTGATGAGGTACTTTGCCTTTGCGGATGTGTGTAGTGGCATTGCGGGCTCCTGTGGCTGATGAGGTGGCACCTTTGGATGTGTGTAGTGGCATTGCGCGGGCTCCTGGCTGATGGTGGCACCTTTGCGGATTGTGTGTAGTGGCATTGCGCGGGCTCCTGGCTGATGAGGTAGCACCTTTGCGGGTGTGTGTAGTGGTATTGCGCGGGCTCCTGGCTGATGGGGGTAAGCACCTTTGAGGATGTAGGCATTGGCGTCTCGAAGCTGTTGAATCCATTCGTCCCGTGCGGACTCGCCTGAGGTGCCAGGGGAGCCTCTCGGGTGCCTCAATGCAAGCGCCAGCCAGGGAATGGGCGGATGGCAAAGGGACACCGCGGTTATTGCGCAGCCGTCGTCCGATGTTATTGGGGTAGAAAGTGCCAGAGAAGATTGTCACACCACGAGCACAGGGAGGAATGCTTCCACAGATTTGGCCCAGGCCTGAGGTGGAATCGCATCACAGGATGCCACGAGTATTCGTTCCCCAGACTTCCATTGGGAACCCCTAGCACGCCCCTGCCACTGTGGTCATGCCAAGTGTGGTCGCTGCAAAGAGTGCAAGTGAGAATGCCTGGTGCACGCCTGCCACTGTCATGGTGTGATACGCAGCCATTCCAAGGAACGCAACCGCAGGCTCCAAGCACACATCAGCCACATCCAAGTTACCAAATTTACCACTCTCAAGATTGCAAGCGTGAGTTCCAAGCAAACATCAGCCACAGCCATTTTAGCGAATGTCGCCACTCTCAAGAACGCTCTAAAAAACAAACAAAAAAACCTACGCTGTCTTCTTGAGGCGTGTGGAGAGTTTTAGCCTCCCCTCGGCTTTCCATGCTAGCGAATGTCACCATAGCCAACAACGCAACCGGGAGCTTCAAGCACGCATCAGCCACAACCATGCTAGCGAATGTCACCACCTCCAACAACGCAACCGGGAGCTTCAAGCACGCATTAGCCACAACCATGCTAGCGAATGTCACCACAGCCGACAACGCGGCCGTAAGCTCCAAGCACGCATCAGCCACAACCATGCTAGCGAATGTCACCACAGCCAAGACCGCAACCGGGAGCTCCAAGCACGCATCAGCCACAACCATGCTGGCGAATGTCACCACATCCAAGAACGCAGCCGGGAGCTTCAAGCATGGGCTTGCCACATTCATGGTAACGGATTTAACCTCTCCCAAAAACATAGAAATCCGTCGCTTGCTGTGTTGCCACAACTTCAGGAAAGTTATTGGAAGCCTTTGTCTCACCACCGGCCTGCGGCCTATAACTCTTAAGACTGGAAAAACACCTGCAGGACCTCTATGCCACATACCACCTCTCCTAAGAGTGCAACTGAAAATAGCTGGTGCACGCATGCAACTCATTACCTTCGTACTTGCCCTGAGAGCAGGGACAGGACGTAAGAATGCTAGAAACGACTGCGTCCCCAACCCCACCTTACAACCCGATATATCTCCCAGACCCTGCCTTGAATACGGCTTACCTTCCCTATTGGGGATGCGCTCCTGTGTGAGCTCCGGGCTCTCCTCCAGTTCCTTGATCAGCTCATCCGAAACCTGTGCTCCACCGTCCCGATAACGAATTAATTGTGCTCGCACCTCAATCGCCATACACTCCGTGTGCAGGATGCCCAGTGGAAAATCGGCAACAAATAGCAGCCTGAAAGGTGTGAAACAATAGCACTCGAGCAAAGTGCTGCAGAAGCTCAGACTGTGGCTCAGTAGCAAGACTCAAGAGGTGCACAGCCTGGTGGCTTCACGCCGTGAAGTGACACTGCTGCAAGACTCAAGAGGTGGACAGCCTGGTGACTTCACGCCGTCAAGCGACACTGCTGCAAGACATAGGAGACACATAGCCTGGCGGCTTGAAGCCGTGAGAAAACGTTGCAGCAAAACGTAGAAAGTGCGTCGCCTGGCAGCTTCACACAGTACAGCGATGGTGCAGCACCCGTTCACGACTTCAAGCTGCCTCTAGAGCGGTCTCAATTTTAAACAAACAGCACGTGTGAAGATCGGAACAACGCAAATAGAAGCAGGGACTAGCAAACGGACAGTAGTCTCTAGCCATTTTGATCCGCGAACATCCAAGTCGTACTCCAGCGGTTGTGGCCAGTCCGGCTGCCACCGGAAACTGGTTGCTGAGTGTTCAAGGATACAAGCAAACTACGGCCGTGATCGCCAGGACAAGCGACAAAGTTGGAGACGGATCCTCCCTCACCTCCATTCCCATTTCACGAAGATCCAGCACCGCTTCCTGCAGATGTTCTCCCCCCATAGTGTCAACTTAGTCAGGATAACTCACCGTTGATGATCGCAGTCTTCACACATGGAAGGAACAGGGCTTCATTGGTATGGTCACCTTTAAGCGACGCTGCATCATATCCATGACCGTCTCGTTGAGGATCCCCTGCGCGTCTTCTTTCAGCAGCGGAGGAGGGTACACGAAGGGAGGTGGCGCAGTGAAGGTCTTCGGGTTACTGAAAGAGGCGTCCTCGGATTTGTTTCCTTTCTTGCCATTTTTACAGTCGAGGATTTGAGTGCGCTGCTTTAGAGTAGTCTGCAATTGATCTCACACCTTAACATACTCAAATATATACCACAGCGAAACATCTTTGAGTAACGTCAAAGGCATCACATATTTGCGAGTTCAAGCGTGCAATGACGATCGTCGTACCGTATTCAGCTTTTATGCTTCGGTCGGCCTCACGATCCACAAGTGATAATGCCCGAAGTTCCAAAAAGCTGAACAGCAGCACAACCATGCCGGCTGCTAGTGGGACGACCGTACTGCGTATTTTCTGAACCGGCAAGGGCACTGCCGACCGATCTAAGTCCTGGAGCTGATGGAAATGAGACTTACCGACATGAGCATGTACAGACGGTCCGAACACCTCTGTCGCTCGGTAGCCATGTTCACTGCATACCGTAACCCAGTTGGCAGCAGTTATCCACGGCCGAAACGGCGGAGACTGTAGAGCCGGGGTACGTTTGCCAGGACTTGCCCTTTCGAAATTTATCACGGTGAATGCTTGCTAAGAGTTCCATAACGGCAGCAGAAGCCACGGGACAGGAGTTTCCGTGAAGAATCAGGCGGTTGAAAAATGCTTAGCTCCTGAGGTAGGCGCCAGCACGAAACACGACGTTCTAGCGAGAGAGCAAGTCACCTTGGATCTCATCCGCAAGCATGGTTGAGTTAACGAGTGCACGTTTGACCGTTCGCAGGCGCAGCTCTAGTTGTGCGCGAGATTTCTCTACCTCCTTCCCGTATTCCTCCGCTTTCTTCCGCGCCTGGCAATAAGACATGTGTTGCGGACTACTCAGCATTCTCAGGATATACTGGCGGTAGAAACAAGGTAACCTCTTTCAACGAAGGTGGCTTCAATTATGACACTGACTCTCCTTCTATTGTTTCTCACTTTTAACATTACGCCCAAGCACCTGAGTTATGATGCTTCTGAAATAGGAGGGGGGCCAAGGATAGAAAACGCAAACAGAAGTTGCCGTCGAAGTAGCAGACCTTCCTAACTAGCGATTTCAACGGAAGGAACGAAAGCGCAAGGTCTTCACAGCCGAGCAGCAGACAGACACCAAGCACCGAGGCGAAAATGTAGCTTGTGCTTGAGCACAACGAGTGAGAGCAAGCGCAAAATATGCAGAACATCGGATCGCGAGCAACCTACACACTCCCTTCGCACGCAGCAAGAATATTCCTCTCCTTGAACGGCCGGGCTGGGTGACCGAGCATCGAAGGCTTAGGACGCTGATTCCTTTTGTGCTATCGAACACTCCAGAAGTAAAACATAGCGCACGAACCACTAAAACGTGTGCCTGCGCTCGTTCCAACCAGAAATGTAGTTGCCCTAGCCCATCCTTAGGACCGATCCCCGACGGGAAAGAAGGGACCGCTGCGTAAATAACGCAACGCAAAAATACTCCCCTAAAGAGTTTCGTCGAAGCTAAGCGAGAGAGCAAAGCGGAACCGACCACCAACAAAGTGCTTAGTTTCCTGTGAGAAAACAGCATGCCTTCGAAAGGAAATCTAGGAGCTAAGACAAGACCGTAGGACTCAAGAAAAAGTCTAAAGGGTCTTTTGCATACAGCCAGCATCACTAACAGAGTACAGGTGAGCGAACAACTGGCTTGGTGAGTGAAAGCTGAAAAGAAAGTAAAACAGACTGTGCCCGAGTACCCGAAGCGAGAGTTACGATGAAGACGGACCGAAGTATTCAATAGAAGGGAATGCAACCCCACCTCGAGCCGATAAAACTCACTGCAGGTGTGCAAGTGAAATGTGGGGAATGCAGAAATTTGAGACGCTTCCTTCTGTCAACAAGCACGGTCCAAGGGCACCGTTATGAAGTGGGCAGCACCTCTCGCTCTGCTTGCAACTCTTGCAGCACGAGCTGAAGCCTATCGTTTTCTGGCGACTTGGCCTTCTTCCCCGGATCACTAGTCGCTAGCAGTTTCGTTTGCTCTATCTCGTAGGCCGCGCAGTCTGCAAAGTTCATTGGAGGTGGACATACACACTCTTCGCAAGGTAGGTGTTCTGGGCATTTCTTCTTGGGACAAGGAGCACAGTGGCAATCTTCTTGATTCCTTTCGGCTCGGTCGATGAAGTTTTGTCCCTCACTGTTGACTTCTGGACATTCTACTTCCGGGCAATCCACTTCAGGGCAGCCAGCAGCACTTATTTCGGCAACGAAGGGTTTCGAACAGCTTGGACACTGCAGACACAGTTCTCTTCAATAGGATGCCAAACGGAGCAACGGTTAGCTTTTACAGCAGATAACACGTTGTGCCGAGAGCCAATTCGTTAAACAAGTCAACTTCAATAACTGCGAGTGCGAAAATAGGGCTGCCGCAAACTAAAGGACGATGTTCGGTTAAGATGTGTAAAACGAAAATAGGAAGATAATTCGGCACTTCAGACTGTGTCCTCCTCAAGAACTAGAGAACGAGATTGAGCTCAAAAAACCTTCGTCGGAAATAAAGAACACCGAGCCTCGTGGTTTGGCCGACATGCGTGGTTTGGCCTCAAGGAACTCCGGGGTCACTTTCTCACCGTTGGACAGCCTAGTGAATGATTCTGATGGTACAGCTTGGGGTGATAAAGCCAGTCGTTCAAATCTTCCCTTGATCTGTCACATAACTTCCTCGGGTAAGCATGTGCACCAAGACGGGCGAACACATTCCCAACAGCTACGTCCCTGTGATCTTTTGCATCCATAAAAGTAAACACTATACTAGAGAAGGCGCGCTCGACAGAACACGAAATATGAAGAACTCAACAGCAAGTTCGATAGGTCAGAAAGAAGTGTACCTGTGTTGGTGAGCCTGGTGGTGACTCCAGCGCCATCCTTGCAAACTCACAAGACCGACAGCGATACACCCAAGAATAATCTTGCTTGTGGAGATGCTTCTGTTCGGAGACTGCAGGCCTGGGAGCTTGGAACTAGAGTTTTGTCGAGTCGCCATAGTCAACGCACTGCTCAGTTTAAAAGCCTGAAACAACAACTTAGACGAAAATGAGGTTCGACCAGCAAGTGCTCGCTTTGTTGCGTGGATAAGGGTTCAGATGTTGCAAATCTTCCCGACGATCACAAAAGTAACGTATAAGGAAACAAGGTAATCAGCGTTGTCAGCATCGACTCGAACTATATTCGGCATGTCTCCAGAGAGACGTATATGCATACGTATGATCGCAGACACCGGGCGTGGGTGAGCGACGGGAAAGGGTAAAGAGTATGATCATAAAAAGACACCAAATATTTCAAACACATTTCTTAAATCTAAGAAAGAGACAAAGCGTACAAGGCAAAATAAGAAATATGTAGACAGCGTAAGATGCTGAACCCTACACATAGCTATCTCCCTCCGTTCCTGACGAAAACTAACAAGCTGTATCCCGTATAGAACACGACCAAAATACTATGCACGCCTCCAAGCTGACATACTGCTTATCAAGTTACAGCATAATACGGTTTGCTGAAAGCCGACAAGCATGTATTTCCTGCCCGACACTGCAGAGCAACTTTGACTCCATACCTGCACGACAGGAAGAGCGTTGCCAGGGCATATCCAATACCAACAAGTTCCGAAACAATATAAATATTCCCTATGTCATTTAAATCGCTGACTAGAACCGTGTTGTATACAAGGTGGCAAGTTCCCAAAAGTGCACGTCCGGCAAAGCCAAAGCACTATGCGATGTGTTGAGTTTCCCTTGGAGTGATCCGAAGTCGGGGTAATACTACGCAGCCCTCTTCGCAGGAAATCTTTTTCAGGTCACATTTCGAGCAGAAAACCTTTCGGATGAACGAAGACAAGTCACACTTGTAGGTGCAAGCCTGCACTATTGTAAACCTGAATAAAGGTCTCGCGAAGTTATCAGTGCAGCTTCTGACAGACGCAGAGCGCGAGGAACCGATCGTATGAGGGTGTGTACGCTCGGTCGGGTGTGTACTATTGTAAATTAAATACTATTCGCAATTGGTTTCCCGGGTTCTCGGTTCTTCTGGAGATTCTGCGTTCTCGTTCTCGCCGTGTCCTGAGACGGTGACACACGACAGTACCTCGTACCAGCGAGGGCGCATCTCTATTGGGGAAAAATCTTTAGATTGTCCCCCTCTTTGAAAAAGTCCGTTTTATGACGTGACAAATTTGTGTATTGGGGAAAAATCTTTAGATTGTCCCCCTCTTTGAAAAAGTCCGTTATGTGACACACCTATCCTACGGACCCCCCTAGCTACCCTATCTACCCTAGCTACCCAATAATCACACCTGTAAAGCAAGATGCATGTCACGGATAGGGTATCGGAGAGCACTAATAATTAAGAATTATTAGTGCAATAGTAATGCGGGTATAAGGGACCCGCAACGCAATATCGGAATGAAAACGAATGTAATAATGCCAGTGAGGTGGGCGGGCGGGATGATACCCTTCCCGAAATCAGATCAACTATCGGAGCAGAACTCTACAGAGTTCCAAACCTTATACTGCTCAGACCTGGGACCTCCTAGGTCCCGGGGCCCTACGATCCTGGGTCCCACGGTCCGGTCTGTCACATAACCAGAGTTATGTGACACAGCACCTCTCGCTCCGCTCGCTGCACTGTGACACATAACATCCAGTTATGTGACACACCTACCCTACGGACCCCCCTAGCTACCCTATCTACCCTAGCTACCCAATAATCACACCTGTAAAGCAAGATGCATGTCACGGAGACAAAACAAAGATCATACAACAGGTAATAATACCAATAATAGCCCGCAGGCACACATCATACTGGCCAGCACATAGTGCTACAGGCTACTGCACTTCAGTCTCGGCCAGTGCTACTGCACGGTCGGCAGTCTAGTAATCAGCTGCTGCTGTCACTGCCACCCTTTGCTCGGTGGACGGTTGGATGTACCTCATGGCTGCTGCCTGGGTCATCCAGTGCCCGTGCCGCATGAACTCGGCGAATGACACCTTCTGGGCCACGACTGTGGCTCCACCAGACCTCATGCTCTGAGTCCCAAATACTGCCATGGTCGCTGCTTCTGTCTTGCCCGCTGCCTGAGCCACCATCCTGATGACCTCACGCCTGCAGGCGTGGTAGTCCATGTGCCTGCCATTCAGAGGCACCTGAGGGTCCCTGACGGCCTTCCTGCCGTCCCAGCCCTGGAACAGGTTCACTGACCCGGAAAGCTGCCCCGCCTCGATAAGCCGCTCTGAGAGATCCACTGGGCAGAAATGCTTCCCTCCACGGGCCACGTACACCACGTCACCCTCACAGTACTGGTCATTCTTCCTGGATCTCAGGAGAAAGACCATGTGGGTCGGATAGAACCTCATCGCCCCAACCCAGATCATCTTCATGTCCGAGTACCGCAGGCATCCCGCCCACATCACTGACCCCATGCATGCCACTGTCAGCCTGATGATGGAGAACCTGCCTTTGCTGTCTGTGTGGTACATCCTAATGCCGGTGGCCAACAGCACAACGGGCATGGCTGCCTTCCTATTCTTCACACCCAGCCCGAACTTCCTCCGAGCCTGCTCCCGACCTGCCTTGCACAGCTCCGTCTTGGTGGGGTTCTGGTCCTTCGGAACCAGAGCCACGTCATGCACCGCGTGGATAGCCCCTGATGCTGTCTTAACCACTGAGTATGTGTCTGCCCTGTCCATGACGAACCTCAGATACAATGCCACTGTCACCGGCGATGCAGGGCAACACTCCCGCGGTGGCTGCCTGGCTGCACACCACCTGGAGAACCTCCCGAATGCTCCCAAGTAACTGTTACACCAGCTGCCCACTGCCCTGGTGGTCACCATATCCATCTTCATACTCCTCAGCAGCTCCTGCTCCAAGGGGTCCCTAGGGCTGACCTCCACTTGCCTCCAGAAGGCCGAGTCCAGATGCCCTCCTGCTCATGCCGAAAAGTCCACCCGCAGAGCCATCACCCTGAAGTTAGGCGGGCCCACGGCTCTCTCATTAGCTCGGCCCGCACCAGGCAGGAACAGAGCCTCTGCCGTGTCCCTGGGGAGCTCCCTCCAGTCCCGTACGAAGGGTGCGAAGTGTTGCCCGTCCGGACAGAGGATGGGCCACCAGTGCCTGCCAGTCCAGTACGGCACAATGATTGTAGCCACCGCTGAGAACCTCCTGAGCACCTCCAAGAGCCTACCCACCAAGCCGAAGGGGGGGTTGCACCAGTTGTTCTCAAGCCACCAGTCCGTAAGGGAGAAACAGTCAATGTTCTCCGAGCCTGGGCACCACCACCTGCTGTTGAACCGAGGCAGCAAAGCATTCTTGTCCGTGGCAAAGCGGTCCACTGTGTGCTGACCCCAGAGCCCGTCGAGCCATCTGAACCAATACGGGTTCAGTTGCCAGTCATCCCCGTCATAGATGCCTGCCAGATAGTCCGCCTGAGCATTCAGCTCCCGAGGCACCCACACGGGATAGAGTGACACTCCCAGCCGGGTGCACTCCCAGAAGATGCTCACCACCAGCCGATGCAGCCGATGCTTAGAGCTACAGCCTTTGTCCAAAATCTGACAGCCTGCCTGAGAGTCCGTGTACAGTTTAAGTGTACTCCCCTCCACAAAGCCTGAGAAGGACCGAAGGGCTTGCAAGTAGCCCACCATCTCCCTGTGTGTGGAGGACTCTTCCCGCTCTGCTAGGGTCAGGTGACCTCTGGCGACCTGCTCCGGCCTGCCTGTAACCGCCTCCAGGACTGCTCCCCAGCCTGTGCCTCCTGCATCTGTCCACATTCTGTTTCTGAAAGCCAAAAAGACCGGCCAGATAGGGGCTTCAAACTGCCGCCTCTGCACTGAAAGCCAAAACCGGAGCTCCTCTGCCACCCCCTCTGTAAGCATGATGGCCCAGGCGGTGTGCCTCTCAACCTCAAAGTACATCTCCCGAGAGAACATCTGGCACACCTTACCCAGGGCCAAGCTGAAGCTCTGAATCTTCCCCGCCAGTCTGGAGAGCTCCCTGGGGGAGGTCCACTGCCTGCCAAGTGCATCTGTCACTCGAGCCTGAAAGGAGTCCCACTTCTTTTGGGGTACATAGAACACCCCTCTGACAGAGTCAATACCAATTCCTAAGAACTCAATCAGCTGCTGAAAATCCAAAACCGACTTCTCCTGGTTGACCAGGAAACCACTGCCCTCCACGTCCCGAAGGACTGCCGCCTGTTCCTCTGCAAAGGGTCTACCGGACGGTCTCTGAATGAAAAGAAAATCATCCAGGTAGTGAACCAAGCCTGCACCTTGCCTCCTCCACCGAGCAGCTAGCTCATTGGTGATCTTGGTGAAGAAGTAAGGGGCAGGCGCCAAACCGAAAGGCAGAGCCTTAAACACATAGAACCTCTCCTGCCAGCTAAAAGCCACGTAGGTGTGGAAGTCCTGGTGCAACTCTACGTGGTGATAGCCTGAAGTCAGGTCAAAAGACCAGAGAGAGCCCTGCCAGAGAAGCAAGTCTCTCACAATAGCCAGAGATTCATACTTGAACTTCTGGACTACTATGAAAGAGTTGACATACCTGCCATTCCAGATAAGCCGCTTCTTAGGCGGCTTATCCGGGCCCATGTCCCTGTAAGCCACTGCCAACGGTGAAACCACCGTGGGCTGGGTAAGCCACTCCTCTGCCGCGCCAGACTGAACCAAGCCGAACACCGCCTCTGAGACAAACTCTGCCTCTGCCAAAGCCGAAGGAGCATTAGCCGAGAACCGGCTAGGCGGGGGGCCCGCAATCCAAGTGAGCGGGACGCCGAAAAGGATCCAAGTCACCACCAAGGCGGAGGCAAAGGACCTCCAGAAGCCAACCCGCTGCCTCAGCCTGCCCGTGATCCTCGGGACCTCCGGGACCTCCGGGACCGCCGTAGCTGGAGCTTCGTCGAACTCCGACGGGCAGTCCACGAATTCTGCAACACACCGAACCTACTAAGCTAACTCACCTAACCTCTGAAAACTGAAGCCGAACCAAAAACAAATCGAGGAATTGGACGACAACCCGTCGTGGGGCGCCGCGTCTCAAAAGCATTATGTGATCGAGGATCGGAAACACGAGTGCAAGCGGCAACGAGGGAGAGTCCTCAAGTAATTTGCAAACATTATGCGTGCATTAGAGTACAATCGAGTGTCAGAAGGTTACTAACAGACTCCCGTTGTGGGGCGCCGCGTCTCAAAAGCATTGCGTGATCGAGGATCGGAAACACGAGGCTAAGTGGAAACAAGGGGGAATTCCTCAAGCATTCGTCAAGCATTATGCGTGCATCTTCTTCGTAACGAAAGTGCTGGCAGGTTACTAGTAGATTCCTCACAGCGGAACTACCCGCGACGTCGAGGCACGAGCGAGGGAGCGAACCCTAAAACCGTAAGCAACGAATTAACATTACGAAAAACTCTCATTACATTACGTGCTCAAGCGGGCTAGAAGCCGGCGAGTCCCTCGGGCTATAAGCCGGAGTTACGCGACCACTGGAGACCCAGTGACGCCATACCGCAGGAAGCGGTTTAAACATTCGTTCAACGTCCTTTACCTCCTTTTCCCTTTCCACCATTTTGTGGGCATTGGGGGGAGATATGCTCAGGAGACCCGCAAATAAAACAGGCTCTACCCTGTACAACAGGTTGAGTGACGCGATTGCGTCCGCCTGTGAAAGGCCGGTTGTCATTCCCGCGAGTGCGCTTCGCGTTCCTCTCTTTCTCTAGCTTCGCTGTGCGCTCAGCTATAGCCTTCTTGGCTTTCTTCAACTTTTTCTCTTGCTCCTCAGTAGCCACGACTGGCTCTCCCTCGAACTCTTGGGCCGTGGGCCATCCGAACTTAAACGCTATGTCGATAATTTGGGCCTGTTCTTCGGCCCAGAGCATACCTTCCTCAATTGCTGCTTGCGCTTTTTTGACTTTCGCGATTCGCTCTTCGGTGATCGACTCAGGGGCCTCGAGCCCCTCCAGGTGCTGCTTGACCTCGAAGAAAACATCATCGGCCTTGTCCAGTTTGTCGAACTGCCGCTTGCAAGAAAGATCTTCGGACTTCGATCCTCCTTGCTTGGTGTGAACGAAACCACCTGAGGTCCAGGCAGTAGGGCGCTGAAGCTTTCTCTTCTCTGGCGCTTTCGCCCCTACTGTCTGCAGGATTGCGCTCGCTGTGCCGCTAGCCAACCTGTTACGCTGTTCTTGGACCAAAGCTGCCAAGTGAGATTGAAGATTCCTTTCGGCTTCGGAGTAAGACGGAGCAATTTCATCAAGTTTAGCCGAATACGCCGCGAACTCAGGTGACGCCTTAACTCTGGCGATCTTCTGTTCCAACTGCGCGTCTGAAAAATCATCCATACTGAGAATTCAAGGATATATATACACTTAAAATTCCACTGTAACTCTGTAACAAAAATGATACCCTTCCCGAAAACAGATCAAGTGTCGGAGCAGAACTCTACAGAGTTCCAAACCTTATACTGCTCAGACCTGGGACCTACGGTCCTGGGACCTAGGTCCCCGGGACCTACGGTCCTGGGTCCCACGGTCCGGTCTGTCACATAACCAGAGTTATGTGACACAGCACCTCTCGCTCCGCTCGCTGCACTGTGACACATAACATCCAGTTTTTTATGTCACGCTTTTGTGTATTGGGGAAAAATCTTTAGATTGTCCCCCTCTTTGAAAAAGTCCGTTTTATGACGTCACAAATTTGTGTATAAATTTTTAGAGGTTTGATTTCGCAGAAACCAACTATTACACGACGAACATTGCTTTGCGTCACGCTCTTTTGCGTGACGCTTTTTGGGAGACGTATAGTGTAGTAGTTTACAGCCTAGCTTTGCGTCACGTATAGTGTAGTAGTTTATAGCCTAGCTTTGCGTGACGCTCTTTTGCGTGACGCTCTTTTGCGTGACACTGGTGGATGAAATCAATTTGCGTCCTTGAGATGAAAGATGCAAACAAAATTTCAATCGCAAATATGTTTGTATATATATTTATATATGTTTATAAATATATCGACATAATGTCGTCTGAATAATTAATAATATAAAATATTAAATATAAAATATAAAATATGAATTAAACCGAATAAAATATGAGGTTAGAGGGTAGCTTTGTGTGACGCTTTTTGCGTGACTTATTTTGGGCGACGATAGTGTCTCAGTGTAGTTGTGTATTGGGGAAAAATCTTTAGATTGTCCCCCTCTTTGAAAAAGTCCGTTTTATGACGTCACAAATTTGTGTATAAATTTTTAGAGGTTTGATTTTGCAGAAACAAGCTATTACAGAACGAACATTGCTTTGCGTCACGCTCTTTTGGGAGACGTATTAGTGTAGTAGTTTACAGCCTAGCTTTGGGAGACGTATAGTGTAGTAGTTTACAGCCTAGCTTTGGGAGACGTATAGTGTAGTAGTTTATAGCCTAGCTTTGCGTGACGCTCTTTTGCGTGATCGTGACGCTCTTTTGCGTGACGCTCTTTTGCGTGACGCTGGTGGATGAAATCAATTTGCGTCGTTGAGATGAAAGCTGCAAACAAAATTTCAATCGCAGATATGTTTGTATATATATTTACATATATTTATAAATGGGATAAGTCTACATCGGGGGCCGACATTTCATTT
>LGRX02012478.1:0-14304 GCA_001247695.2 Cymbomonas tetramitiformis
CATATCTAAGGTCACTCTGAAGGGCGGTCATATCTAAGGTCACCCTGAAGGGCGGTCACATCTAAGGTCACCCTTCAATTTCTCTGCTAATTGCGTTCAGGTTATTGCTGAGACCGGCAAGATGGAGGCGTGCGACCTCTCTGCCTACAACTTGGAGGGCGTGGGCACAACCTGAGCATGAGATGCTTCTAAGGCCTCAATCAGGCCGGCGCTCTAATCCACGACTAGATTAGACGACTCCCGGGGTGCCGCTAGTAAACATCGTATGCATCCAATACGAATCGAGGGCCTCCGAGTCGTTGGGTGCTACAGTACGCGGCTGCCGGGCTCTAAGTGATGTGGATGATGGGGGGGGGCGGGTGCCAGGACGACTTCGCAAGGTCCATGGTGAATGCGAGCGGTGGTGTCATCGGCGCTGGCGACGTGGTGATCCAGGCTTTGGAGGCGGGGAGCGTGGTCGTGACCTCGACGACATATCACCCAGCAGGCATGGAGACTGCCGCCGCCACGCTCATGGCGACGATGGTGGCCGATGCGGCCTCCATCTTCGCCTCCTTCTTAAGTTCCTCCACGTACGGCGTTGGGAGTGTCACGACGGAGTACTGCACCTTGTCAACCCACTTTGCATCCCCGCCTCCGCCGCCCACGCCGCCTCCACCGTCCCCGCCGCCTTTACCCCCGCTACCCTTAGCACCTTCCACCTCCTCCGCCCCTGCACCTCCCATCACCACCGCCAGAAAGCAAGCCCGTTCCCGCCTCCGCGCCGCCCCAGTCCTCCACCTCCCGGGTTCACCCCTCCAAGTCGGCATCGCCACCGCTGCTTCAGCCCCCAATCCCACATGGGCCGCCTCCACCAAAGCCCTCCCGCCGCTAATTGCCCTCCCCGCCCCCCGTCCGCCATCTGCCCCCCCCACCCCCACTCTCACCACCACCGTCACCTCTCCCTCCCCTCAGCCGAGGTCGTGTGGCCTACGCAGTCGTAGCAGATGTACAAGCGCCCCCTTCAAATCTGACCCGCCTCCAGCCCCCTGTTCCCTTTTCTTCCCTCCACGCCCACACCCTTGCCCCCTCCCCCCCATCCTACCTCCCTCCACCTTTGCCACCTCTCATTATCTCTCTATATACATTGAATATGCACACCCCATGATGATGATGATGATGATGATGATGTTGATGAAAATGCGCCGATATTCATTTCCGCGTCTCACATGCGCAACAACTCCCCAAATCCACTTTACAATTCTCCACACTTCCTGTGGCGCCGAGGAGTTGACTCGTAGATGGGAGGAGTGTCTAGCGACTGCAGGGGCGCCTAGGAGTTGACTCGTAGATGGGAGGAAGCTCTGGCGACTGCAGGGGCGCCTAGGAGTTGAGTCGTAGATGGGAGGAGGGTCTAGCGACTGCAGGGGCGCCTAGGAGTTGACGCATGCAACACATTGTCGAGGCATCTCCTTGTGCAATTCCGGCGTTCATTTCCCTCAGTCGTTGTCTCAGTCTCAGTCCCTACGTCTCTCAGCTCTCGGTGCAGCCCTGTCCTCATTTTCTTCATCTGTCCGTGCCTGGCCACATTCTCCCTCTACCCCGAACCTCTGGTGTCGGTACTGGCCGCCTCAGAGCCGCGCCCTGATTGCCGGAGGGGCGGAGGGGAGGGGAGGGAGTGCAGGTGGTGCTGAACAATCTGGACCTCCACGCTTTCGACGACCCGAGTTTTTCGGCCTCGTTCCACCTTGAGTACGAAGCGCAGGTAAGCCGCCACGTCAGCGATGCCCGAGTTTTTCGGCCTCGTTCCACCTTGAGTACGAAGCGCAGGTAAGCCGCCACGTCAGCGATGCCCGAGGCGCGACCTACCAACAGCCCCGAGGCAAGTCCACAGAGTTGACCGCTAGTAGTGCGGTGTCATGGCAGCGCCTCGAAGGGGGAAGGCGCTTCCTAGGTGTGAAGCAGAAGGCCGCTGGCCACCCCCCGCTCCGCAGACAACTCCTATAATGCACAACTTTTCCTGCCTCCCTGTTGCAGTCCCGCAGTGATTGTTGGCGGGGAAGCTTCAGCGGGGAAAGGGGCCTGCGTGCGGGTGATGTTGGCATTGGCGGAGAGACTTCCCGAGATGGCATGTTAAATGCCCACCGCTGGCTACATAACAGGAGCCGCCGTGGTACGTCTGTGGGCACGCAAAGGCCATTGACTCAGGGGAGGTCAAGGTTCAGAGAGTCAGATTCAGTTTCAGATTTGAGATTTCGATTTGAGATTTCGATTCAGATTTCGATTTGGGATTTAGATTCAGATTTAGATTTGGGATTTAGATTCAAATTTATGCATCACATCGGTTGATGCGGTTGGAATTGTCTCTGAGATCTGATTGGGTGGCTGCGACCTGAGTTATGCCACCACGGCGGGGAGGGGAGGGGGAGCGGGGGAGCAGATGGCCATGGCAGCAGGCGTGGAGAGCTCGGACGTCACCATCTCGAGCATCACCGCAGCGAGCATCATCGTCACCTCCATCATCGTCTTCCCCACCAGCGTGGAGCAGATGGCTGTGCAGAGCTTCGTGGAGGCCCTCACAAGCCATCCAGACACCATCTTCACCGCTTCATCCGACCAACACCTGTTTGCCGACTACGGCCCGTTCGTCACCGAGCAGGCAGGGTTTCCCCTCGGCACGGCATCTCACCCGTTTCGGCTGCAAGATCGCTGCGTGTTCACTCCGCAGACGCTCCCGGGAGCCATCTCGATTTCCACCACATATTTGTTGCGATCTACGGTCGAGCGGCGTCCGTGCCTTCCATGCAGAGTTGCCTGATCCGAACCGAATGGATGGTAGGGCACAATAGTTTGGCGCCAGCCCTTTTCCGTGCCGGCAGTCACCCTCTGCGGGATGTGCTCCCGGCTGCGCTGCAGGTCTTCCCGCAGAGAATCAATCTTACCGCAGAGAATCAATCTTCCCGCAGAGAATCAATCTTCCCGCAGAGAATCAATCTTTCCGCAGAGAATCCATCTTCCCGCAGAGAATCAATATTCCCGCAGGGATTCATTCTTCCCGCAGAGAATCCATCTTCCCGCAGAGAATCCATCTTCCCGCAGAGAATCCATCTTCCCGAGAGAATCAATCTTCCCATGAGAGAATCCATCTTCCCGCAGAGAATCCATCTTCCCGCAGAGAATCCATCTTCCCGCAGAAATTCCATCTTCCCGCAGAGATTCAATCTGGCGGCATGCAAGCGCCTACCTGTGTATCCCGGCTCTGACCGTTGCACTGGGGGAGGGCACTGCGCTTGGGGGGCGGCTAGTGTGGCGCACCGTACCCCCCTGCGCCGTGTGCACTCCTTGAGGTGGATGTGGCAGAGGGGGTAACGTGCTATTCATAGAATGCATCTCTTTTATCTCCGCCGTGTACGGGAGCATATGGACATCCAGACCTCCCAGCACCAGAGTGGAGGACGTAAGTCACCTGAGGCCACCCGTGCTGAACCGTTGGAAGGGGAGGGGTGACTCTTTGTGAGCGCCAGGTGGACACCCAGGCAAACGTGATGCTGGTGGAGGATCTGGTGACCCAGGATGACAGCAGCGCCACGGTGGCGGACTTGGAAGCCCCTGCAATTACCTTGAACGGAGCAGATGTGCTCCGGATTCCCCAGCTGGGGGTGTACGTCGAGCTCGGGGCAACCGCGGTGGACGCTGTGAGCGGCTGCTTGGAGGTGGTCAGCTCGGGCGGGGAGAGCCTCAACTTGAGAAACGTCACCGACGGGCCGCCGCATGCCGTGCAGTACTCCGTGGAGGACTCCGCCGGGAACACCGGCACACGCACCAGGTGGCGCGACGCACAAACCCCTCCGGAGCCGCGTGACCGACCCGAATTGAGCAAATTGCGCTGAGACTCCCCTTTCCACCGTGGTTGCCTCGGCCGTGAGGAGCAGCCAGAGGCCTGTGTTTGTGAGGAGCAGCCAGAGGCACGTGTTTGTGAGGAGCAGCCAGAGGCTTGTGTTTGCGAGGAGCAGCCAGAGGCCTGTGTCTGCCTGCCTCAGTGTGTGCGGCATGACGTGGCGGTGAGGAAGGCGATGCCCGGGTTTCGTCCGGCCGGCAAGGAGCGGAGGAACGGCGTAGGAGCGAGGCATGCGGTCGCGGACTATGAGAGGGACCCGCCGCTACAGTGGAGCGCGCGCTGTCGTCCATCCGATGAGCTGCGCATGGCCCAGAGGATCGAAGCGGATGAAGCTGCATGGAAGGGGAGAGATCTAAGCCGAAGGAGCGGGGGGGGAGGTGGATGGGTCCAGATGGGTGGTGGTAGAGCCCCGCTGCGAGGCCCCTTCCTTCCTGTGCCCGGAGGCCACCCCCGAGCGCCCCCTGTGCGCCACCTGCGTCGAAGGGGGCGCATGCCTCTGCCTCGAGGACGTCTCCGTTCCCTCCCAGGGGCTGACGCGCGCGCCCGGAGGTTACTCACCACTCCTGGACGTCCGGGCGCCGTCGCTCAGCCTGCAGGGCGACGGCATGCTGGGTAAGAGCGCTGAAGGCATCATGGTGATGACGGAGAGCGTGGAGGTGCGCACTCCCTCCGCCCTGCTCTCCGGCTTGCATGCGCAGGGCTGCCAGGCCGGCCGTGTTGACCAGTGCACCCATCCTGAGGTCTCTTCAGTCCCAGCTGAAATACTGAAATATTGGCCTCTGAGCCCAATTGGCTGCACAGGTGGTAGCTTCAGCCTGAGCTGAGATCCCGTCAATCAGCTCAGCGAGTCCCCCTCTTGCCCCCTCTTGCCCCCTTCTAGTCCCCCTCTTGCCCCCTCTTGCCCCCTTCGTGTCCCCCTCTTGTCCCCCTCTTGCCCCCTCTTGTCCCCTTCTTGCCCCCTCTTGCCCCCTCTTGTCCCCCTCTAGTCTCTGGGTACAGCCACTGGAGTGGGGATGACAGGCGGCATCTTGCAGCGGTGAAAATGCACTGAGCAATGGCTCGATGATGATCATCGCGAGAAATCGCGATTTGCCATTCGATGCGGTTGTTGGGTCCTCTCGTCCGTGTCATCGAAATGAACAGTTTTATGTACAGCCGCTGGAGTGGAGATGGCGGGTGACAGATGACACGAGTCTCCAGTGGCGCAACGGAAACGCGGGTCGAGTTTAGACCACCAACCGAGGCGCTATTTTTAAACTTGATGACCAAAGTTCCCAAAAGATTGAATGACAATTCGAATTTTGAACTTTCCTAGGTGAATGTTACATACACAGCTGTCGAACGTTGGGAGTCTCTTTCGCTGAGACGGCGTAGTGTGTATTTCCCTCACTGAACGCAACTCAGTCAAATTTGTGGAAAATTGACGATTCTCCTTTTAGGTGCTATAGTCAATCATTTCACCACCGCATTGGAGGACACCTAAACATCACCCCACCGTCGACCACAAGGCAACATGCAACAAGGTGGAGTGATGTTTAGGTGTGCTCCAATGCGGTGGTGAGATGATTGACCATAGCACGTGGTTGCGCTGCTGAACCAGGAGCACCAAGCTGTGCTGCCTTTGCTTTCAGCACGCGGTCCTCCTCGAGTTGTTTCTCTCTTTTGTGTTCGAAGACACCACGGTTACTGAAACGGATGCTTCAGGTCGCTGAGAAGCCGAATTCTCCAAAATCGGCTTTTGACGAATGCGGTTGCAAGCGTTCAGAATTGAACAATATTGACTGAGGGAGCACAAAAAAGAGAGAAACAACTCGAGGAGGACCGCGTGCTGAAAGCAAAGGCAGCACAGCTTGGTGCTCCTGGTTCAGCAGCGCACCCACGTGCTATATGGTCAATCATCTCACCACCGCATTGGAGCACACCTAAACATCGCCAGCTGTGTTTGTAACGTTCACCTAGGAAAGTTCAAAATTCGAATTGTCATTCAATCTTTTGGGAACTTTGGTCATCAAGTTTAAAAGCAGCGCCTCGGTTGGTGGTCTAAACTCGACCAGCGTTTCCGTTGCGCCACTGGAGACTCGTGTCATCTGTCACCCGCCATCCCCACTCCAGCGGTTGTACCCATAGTCTTCCTTCGCCCCCCTCCATTTTGGCTCGTCCCTCTCATCTCGCTTCGCTGGAAGGCGGGCGGCCCCCCTCGGCCAGGTGTCCCCAATCGTGCGCGGTGCATCTCCATCATCCATCAGGGCATCGCTCCGTGTGCCGGCGCAGCCAGGCTATGCCCACCTCTCTTGTTTGCCGCTCTACTGCGGGGCGTGGGAGTGAGAGGCAAGCTGCCCGGAAACTGTGCGGCTTTGGTCAAGAGCCCAACACTGATGTAGAGGCAGTCATCATTTTTTCACTTCTGTTGAGCTGTAGCGGGAGGACGGAGCTTGGGGGGGCGGGTGGGGGGGTGAGGCAGGTGGGGTGGCATTATCCGACAGCGGAGCCTGGGCATGGGATTCCATGGAGGAACGTCACTTGGAGGGTGCATCGCAGCAGTCGCACTTCTTGAAGCGTTCTCGTCTGCGGCTCCAGCGTAGGGGAGGGGGGGTGGGGGGCTGTCCCACCAGGGGAGGAAGGAGGGGTGGGGGCTGGCCCACCAGGGAGGGGGTGAGGGCGGTTACGGGGAGGTGTGGCAGAGAAATGTTTGACTAACACGGATGCTCGCTGCCTTACTGCAGGTGGCAGCCTATGGCGTAGCTGAAGGTCGTACACTCCAAGGTGTGATTTTCTGAAGGGGGGAAGGCAAGGGGGAGCACCTCTAGCCCTCAGCTACCCCCGCCCACCCCCGCTTAAAGGACGCGGCGTCCATTGATGACAAGCAGTGTGAGAGCCCAGAGCTTCCGCTGATGACAGTTGTCTGTGACGCACAGCCCAGGATCCGCTTGCATGCATCTTCTCAGAAGCCGCAGTCGCAACCGCCTCGTTCCATCGATCGTGCCCCCCCCCGCAGTTGGAGTACTGTCGTGCTGAGGGGCTCTGGCCGTCAACTTGCGACAGCGGACGACGCTTAGAAGGTGATTTTCCGCGGCAGCTGATCTCCCGCCCTCCCTATCTCCGGGCCCGGGGCTCTCTGCTCAGGTGACGGAGAATCCGTGGCTGGTGCGCTTCGACGTGGACGACAGTGCCGGCAACGTGGCAATACACGTGGAGAGACGCGTAATGGTGGTGCGAAGCTGCGGCAATGTGGAGCGACTGTGTGGGGACGAGGTCTGCAGCTCCTCGGGGCTGTGCCGAATGGAGCCGCCGGCGCCGACCACGCTCCAAGAAAAGCGGGCCCCGGTCATCACGCTCGTGGGCCCAGCAGAGGTGGCTATTCCACAGGGCCAGGCCTACTTCCCATGCCACCTGGCATGCGACTTGTCCCTGGTGTGCGACCAGGTGCGGGGGAGGCATCCACGACGTCCCGCCCCAAAGCCGCCGCCCAGCTCGAGATGGCATTGTATGTACACCGCTGCCATAGCCTGCACCTGCTGTTCCCCCTCATGCTCATGCTCGCCCGCTGTCGCTACTGCGTTTACGTTCCCCCTCCCCCTCCCCCTGGTCACTCAACCCCCCTCGTTTGCCAAGAAGCCCTCTGTCCCCCCCACACGGTTTCGCCTGCAAGACCCCAACAATGCTCAGCACCCACTAAATCACCTGCAAGTCTCTCAGCACACCCCCTCTTGATCGACCTGCAAGTCTCTCAGCGCACCCCCTCTTGATCGACCTGCAAGTCTCTCGGCACACCCTCTTGATCGACCTGCAAGTCTCTCGGCACACCCCCTCTTGATCGACCTGCAAGTCTCTCGGCACACCCACACCCCTCTTGATCGACCTGCAAGTCTCTCGGCACACCCCCTCTTGATCGACCTGCAAGTCTCTCGGCACACACCCTCTTGATCGACCTGCAAGTCTCTCGGCACACCCCCTCTTGATCGACCTGCAAGTCTCTCGGCACACCCCTCTTGATCGACCTGCAAGTCTGTCCACACCCCCTCTTGATCGACCTGCAAGTCTCTCGGCACACCCCCTCTTGATCGACCTGCGAGGCCCCTCCCCACCCCCTTTCTGGTCTGCCTGTAAAGCCTCCCCACCTGGGGCTCCATCCGGCCCCTCGCGCGAAGGGCACTGACGTGCCGCTAGAGACCCTCCCCCTCCCTTCTCCAGGGCGTAGATGCGGTGGACGAGCTCGAGGGGCGGCTGCAGCAGTACGTCCTGGCATGCGGGCAGCCCTTCAGGGAATGGGGCTTGCGAGGGTGCGGTATCACCGTCGAGAGCCCCCCAGGGCGATATACGGTCACCTTCACAGTAAGCAACAGCGCCGGGCACTCCGCCTCCGTCAGCCGCTCCGTCCTGGTTCAGGCGCAATGTCTCGAGGGCGAGTTCCTCTGCGATAATCAGGTTCCTTGCCCTCCCCGTCCCCACGCCTCTCCCACCCTAAGGACTGATTCCGGTCTGGCGATCACGCGATGACTCTTCCCTTCACCCCCCAACAAGGACTGATTATACCATTGGCTATGTCACTTCCCTCCGACCCGAGGACCGGTTCTAAGCCCCTCCTTGGCTCCAGATACTCATCCGCTGATGCCGGTGGGCGCAAGAGCGCCAATCAAAGCGCCAAGCGGCTCCTCGCGATGAGTGGAGGCAGGCAAACCTCGGAACAGCAGCAGCCATGCAAGGCCCGCTCTGCTCTCCCTTCGCTGTAGGGAGCCCTGTTGGCAGTGACAGTGCCGGATCGGATCTGCTTGGAACTGCTCGCAGGTGGACTGCAGCCAGGGGGGATCTTGCCCGATGGCCGATCCGACAGCGGCAAGCAACGAGCTGGGCGATGAGGAGAATCAGCGGCCGAGCATTAGGCTACGCACGCGTGGCGCGGTTCAGAGCCGCTACGTGAGTGTCGAGCAGGGGGCCGAGTACGCGATGTGTACCGCAGAGGAGCTGGCGGGCGGCGGCGGGGAGACTCTGTGTGAGCCCGGCGTGGACTCGGCGGACGGTGACGGGGTGGATCTGACGGATCAAGTGGTGGTGTGCCCTCCAGAAGAGTGCATCAGGCGCGGGTGCCCGGGGCACGAAGTGAAGTGGAAGGGGCTCCGCCCGTGTATCAACACATCTGCGGCGGTGGGCTCCTCCTACGACGTGGCGTTCATGGTGGTGGACCGGGGCCACATGCCGCTGCGCAACGCCACCGTGGTGCGGACCGTGACCATCGTGGCGCCCTGCCCAATCGGCACCATGGCCTGCAGCATCCACAGTGGCGAGAGCTTCTGTTCGGCCACTCCGTGCTCGGTGCTGGTGGGCCTCTCGGGCGAGTCGGAACAGGCCGCGCCCGTGGTGGCGTTGCTTGGCCCGAAGGAGCTCCGCCTGCCCTACGGTAGCGGCGCAAACCTGCGAGCTTGCAGCGCCTTATCCTCCGCCTCACTCGACTCGTGCTACGCCATTGCGCGGGACGGCATGGGGGGCGACCTCAGCAGCAGGTGCGCGACCCCCATGGCTTCCCACACACCCCCTCCCGCCTCCCCTCAAGAACAGAAAAAAGAAAACGACAAAGGAGACGTGACACCCCGGAGAGAGGGGCGTTTGGGGAGTCCATGCCCTCCCCTGGTGATGTGCTTCCCCGCCCCTCTAGAACTCAGCTTTGCCCAACTACAGATGGTCGTGATGATAGCCACTTCATAGCTCGCTCCACATGAACATGCTTTGGGACACCCTAGCTTTGGCATCTCTTGAGGTTTCTCCGGTGCTCCAAGCCAGAGGCTCCATGCTTCAATTTGCAAAAGTCAACAGCAAATCAAAATGATAAATCGCAAAAGATGATCATCAGTATGGATATACGAAGTATGAATAATAATTGGATGGCACGTGATGATGTACAACTGTGTGATTTGGCCTGATAATTAAGTTGCAATTAAGCCCGAAGGGGGTTGATTGCGGTGAGTGTGGGCCTCCCCAAAAGCTCGGGGGCACCCCGAGGATTTTCAGCACCCTACAGTTCGATTTTTTTGGTTGAGAACTTAGGCAGTTATGCCGGTATGAGTCTCGGAAAAGTCAAGACTAGGTTTGTTCCCCGAGCTGGGGGCTAGCAGCAAACTTCCACAGTGCTAGGAAGAAATGTGAAATTGAAAGTCGGAAGAGTGAAAGGCCCTTGGATCAAACCAGAATGAAGGGCCTGCCCAGGGTTCGAGAACTGTTGATCCGGAGCTCTAGGATGAAGACACAGAGCTCAGCTACCGGTCAGTCAATAGTCGGTAGAATCGAGGCCGTGAGTGGTAGACCATGGATGGCATATCTCTCTGAAGATACGGTTGGGCATCCATTGGCTACTCAGAAATGTTTTCTTTTTTCTCAGAACTAGAAGTAGTTAGCCCTCGTTCGTTTCATCATTTTAAAACCGAACCGAGTTCACTCCACGCTAGCGGCTACCCAAAAGCGATCATTTCAGTAAGACTAGTGCTCGCAGAATTCTTTACCCATCCACAACTGAAATTAAGAGATGAGGGAGATGCCCGGAGGTCGGGGTTGTGCACCCCCCCTCCCCACGCCCCCTCCCCGAAGGGGGGCACGGTAGCCCTTTTCGGGCCTCCTCTTGCCTGGTAGAGACTCCACTGAAACCTTCAGTGAGGAACTCGGATCAGACACCTAGCTGTGAATGTAACTCGATGAAAGCAATCAAATCTTGTCTAAAGTATACAGTGTACTTATGCTAGCCTGAACTCGGGACCTGAACACTGACCTGAGCATATTCTGATATCAATGTTATTCATCATCTTAGCATCAAGCATATACCATGCGAGAAACGCAAACGTATATCATGACGTGTTGCAATACTGTGCACTTGGAGAACCAAATATGAAATCCCACAGAATGTCTGCGAATCCTCACAATTGTGTGATGCAGTGATGGAGTGGAGGGGAATGAGGAGCGGGCGGCGGTCACATGACAGCATTGTGATGGAGGTCGACAACACCGTAGCGGACACCGCAGAGTCGGCGTGCGTCATCCAGCTACTGCTACGGGGGCGGTGCATGCCGGGGCGGTACCGCTACGTGTACTGGGTGCAGGACCGCGATGGGAACTTTGGGGAGGTGCGCCTGGCCGTGTCGTTGGTGGAGGCCGGTACGGTGACCGCCACAGTGGCGTTGCAAGCGGCTGAGTTGGCCACGGAGGAGGATTTGCGGACGACGGCGGAGGCGTTGCTGAGTCCGGGGAGCGCTCAGTCGGCGGCGTTCCGCGGCGGGTTGGCAGAGGCACTCGCAGCCTCCTCCTCTTCCCCGGGGGGCGTGACGGCCACTGACGTCGCCATCACCGATGTGCGCATCGGGTCCACATGGCAGCTGTTGGTCAGCTTCACGGTCATGGTGTACGTGGACCCCGCCATTGGGAAAGGCGATGGCTCGAGTCATCTGAGCACCGCGGCAGATCCGGTGCTGAAGCGCGCCGCAGAAGAGGTGCGGAACCTCGAGGAGGTGTCCGCAGAGGGGGGATCATTGGGGGGGCATCTGGAGGCTGCGGCGGAGCGGAACGGTGCAGAGGGACTGCCTACTGGGGTGCGAGGCATGGTGGGGGAGGCAGCAATGGCCCGGATGACCGAGGCGGTGCCGGTGGATGCGGAGCTGGCGGCGCACAGCTTGGCAGAGCAGCTGGTGGAGCTGAGCGTCGAGCATGGACGCCTAGGGGTCACGCTGAGCCGCGTGGAGGGCCTGGTCGTGGGCAGCGGCGGCGACCCGGAGTCGTGGAAGTTGTCGCTGGAAGAAGAGTGGACGGCAAAGCTGGAGGCGGAGGTGGACAACGTAGAGGCGCTGCTTTCCAGCGTGCAGGCCGCCCGCGCCGGGGCCGGCCAACAGGTTCGGCGTCCACAGCGGGCAGTTCACCCCTCCCCTTCCCCCTCCCCTCCCCTCCCCTCCCTCCCCCCTCCCCTCACCCTCACCCTCACCCTCACCCTCCCCTCTCCCCTCCCCTCTCGCCCTCCCGCCTTTTTTTCTTTTTTAATATATTTATTTTTGAATTGTTTGAATTTTTGTAAATTAATTTGATGGTTCCTCGACTTCGCGCTTTTATTTTCCCGTACTCTCCGTATAAATACCCGAGGCGGGTGGGCTTTCTGTCTTCGGGCCTGGCCCTTGGGTCCTTGTCTTCCCGATTTTTTTTCTTTTTCCTTTTTGCCAGATTTTTATATCGCGTGTTACCTCTGTTTTCTCATGCCCGTCCTCCTGCACAGAGTCGTCATGCTTCCTCCGCCGTCGGATCGAAACATGACACCCCGGGATCGATGTTGCTGCACGCTTGTAGGTTTGGAGGATTCCTGGAGGGTTCAAACCCACTGGGCGGTCTCTCCTTTCTTTCTCTTCTTCGGAGCCCTTGCCATCACTCGCCATTTCCCGTCTTTCCTGCTGCTTGGAAATCACCAGCCTACCCTCCGTGTGTGAAGTGATTATTTACACAATTATTTACGATGGACCTGAGCCTTGGGCTTATGCCTGAGCCTGAGCCTGAGCCGTAGGATCTGGGCATTCAGTAGGGTGGGCGAGAGTCCCCTCCCCCTGCCCCTCCCCTTCCCCTCCCCCTCCCCTCCCCCTGGGGTGCTGCGCGTTGGTTCATCTATTTTCTGCCCCCTCTGGTGATGCCGGGACAGGTGGCCCTCACGGAGTTGACGCCCCCTCTGGCGGTGCCGGGACAGGTGGCGCACACGGAGCTGATGTTCGAGTCGCTCGTCGAGGCGCAGACGCGTGTTGAGAAGAACATGGAAGCCATGCTGGCACAGCTCGCGGGTGGGGAGGAGGAGGAGGAGTGCCAGCGGCTCCGCGCGGAGAAACGCGTTAACTTCGCCTTTGTTCCTGGGGCCGCGGCATACGAGCCCAACAAAACTGATGCAGGCGGGCGCCGGCGGCTGGCTGGGCTGGCGAGCACGCTGAAGTTGCCGGGGCAACAAGGGCATCAGCGCAGCTTCTCCAAAAATATTAATTGGGAGCGGCCGTCGGCCTTCACGAGCAACTACCAGGTGCGTATGCCTCGCCAGAGGGCGGCCGGCGCCGGCTGGCGTCATGATTGGGGCGCGGCTGGCAAGGCTTTGAGGGGGCGCGGCTAGAGGGCTTTACCAGGTAGTGAGATCTGCAGGCGGATGCCAGCGACTTTGAAGCTACATGGTTTCTGATTTGCAGTTACAAGAGAAAGCTTTTGGGGAATGTGAGAATGGGGACCTGAGATGTGTTGGACGCGTTGTCCAAACAAAATCCTTAGGGCCGGGGAAGGTGAGATGGAGAGGAGGCTACGGGCAGAGGGACCGGGTGTGCGGGGGGACCTTGAAGGCATATTGTCACGCAGTATGGGGGCTTTCACGAGCTGCTGCCAAGGGGGGTAAGGGGCATTCAACATGCATGCGCCGGCTCAGTCAAGCAGCTTGAGATGACTGGGAGGAGGAGGAGGAGACGGAGGAGGAGGGTGGGGGGAGGTCAAGGGGCAGGAGCACACCGATTGGTCGCTGGAAACTGCGGCCGGCCATCCACCCTCAGGTAGGCCTGGGCTCTGTTTGCAATGCGGGCGGCGGGGACATGGTGAGAAAGTTGAATCTGGCCATTCACTGGGTGGAGGCAGCGCACCATGGGGCTATTGGAATGATGCTGACCGTACACCGGGTACAGGCACTCTGGCAGCAACCGTGAGCGCCACGTAGAGAGCTACGGGCTCTCGGCATTATCCTGACCGTACAGGCCCCGGACAGTGGCTTATGAGGGCTGACAATGGGGTGGGAGGGGGGTAGGAGGGGTGGGGAGTCCGGCAGGGGTGCGGGCAAAGACCGAGAGCCAGCTGAAGCACTATGTTGGGTTGTCAGGCAGCAACCGGCTAATAGGGGGGTGGCCGATTGCCGTGGAGCGACGTGCACAGACGAACCTCTGCACGCGCGGCAGGTACCCCCAGCTAGCAGGGCGAGCCTGCCCACTAGGAATTCCTCTGCAAGGCAGCTACGGCATCGATCCAGTCTTCTCGATGGCTTCAGCGCTCTACCGGCCGGATCTCCAGGTGTTGTTGCCTCGCCCTCCCGCCACTCCGCGCTGCCCTCGAGCGCAGGTGCGCCCTTTTTGCCAGTTAGGGCGGCTTGGTGCGCCCTTTTTGCCAGTTAGGGCGGCTTGGTGCGCCCTTCTTGCCAGTTAGGGCGGCTTGGTGCGCCCTTCTTGCCAGTTAGGGCGGCTTGGTGCGCCCTTTTTTCCAGTTAGGGCGGCTTGGTGCGCCCTTTTTGCCAATTAGGGCGGCTTGGTGCGCCCTTTTTTCCAGTTAGGGCGGCTTGGTGCGCCCTTTTTGTCAATTAGGGCGGCTTGGTGCGCCCTTCTTGCCAGTTAGGGCGGCTTGGTGCGCCCTTCTTGCCAGTTAGGGCGGCTTGGTGCGCCCTACTTGCCAGTTAGGGCGGCTTG